>JASCZW010015884.1:0-19489 GCA_034211315.2 Aedes japonicus
CGGGCAGTTAGGTGGATTCGCCTCTTTCGGTACAACATGGACTCCATTCGCTTTATACTATTCCAAAACATCTTTGACGTAGGGACAAGATGCCAAATCAGGCCAGAATAACGAGGGAGCGTCATGGCTGCGTAGGAATGATTGGGAAACTAGGAGAATTTAAAATTTAACACTTCATTTGATCACTTTTTAAAAAAAATAAAAATTAAACCTATGAAACACTTTTTTAAATTTTCGCTAGTAATCGCGAGCAAATTCCTTTTAATTCCACTATGAGCTTATCTTTTGACAGATAGGACTATTTCGTCTGCTACTTACAGACTTCTTCAGTGCCGAGTGCTCGACTCGACCCAAGTGCAAAATGGCGCAATACACAAGCATAAAAAAACCTTTTAAAGTTCTTAAATAATCTCTTGAAAATTTGCCATAAGTCAAGGGGCAAGACGGCTTTCTCGTGATTAACTTTTTTCTTCAAAATTACTCAGGATTCATCAAATTTGCTCATTCTATGATTTTCTTGTCCCTCCAAGATTTAGAGTGGTGGGAATGCCAAAATATGTGTGCAAAAACGAAAACAACAACTTCACTCATATTTGATCATAAAACTCACGTTTGCTCAGAATGCATCAGCTTTCATCAACTTGTATAATTTATTACTCGATCTAAAGTATTCTGGCAGCACTGGCTTGTATAAGACTTGTATTATTTGTTATCGTTTCGTAAGAAGCTCTCATATCAGGCATGATAGGTCGCAGTCATTTGGAAGGGAATTGGGCACCGAAGTAGATTTTTTTTTCTCGCAGGAAGACGAAAAACAGATGGAATCACTTCCAAAAAGAGAACAAGCCGGTTCTCAGTGAAAACTCTAGTTTTGCGATTGATCGATCCGGCTTGGTTTCTTTTTGGAGGTGTTCCGTTCGGCAGTCATTAAATTCCACATATTCCTATTGTACGGATTGATCGACCTTACCAAGTCGATATTGGCTTCGACTGCGAGAAGCATTGCTGATGCAGTGACGCATATTCGATTTGAGGGAACAGGATAGAGTCATTTTGATGAAGAATGCGTCGGTATGCGGACACTGAGTCCAGAAGCGAAAGTTCTGTAGATCATTGTAAGTTGCATACTTAGAGGGGGTGGGCTGATGATGGCGTGACAAATTCATTTTCATGCAGGTGAATAGAAGATGGGGGCTGGCAATGAGCTGTACTTGGGCTGGGGGACCGACACAAGTTCCAATCAAGCTTAAAACAACACAATTTACACAAATTATTATCAACGACATATTGATATGATGACTAGCGGGTGAGGATTACCACAACGTTGATACGGTAACCCTTCACGAAAGAACTTTCTTGTTTTGATTATGCAATTTCACTGTCAAAACCAAGCTTTACAAAAGGTAGGAATGTTGAATAGCACAATATGAATCCAGTGAATATGAGATGCTCATAATTGCTCAGAGTAACTCAGGATTGCTCAGTGTCTTGCCCCTAGCCATAAGTAAAAGGTTTGAATTTTATAACATTACAACATTTCTTATCTTGACAAATACGCGTCTACTAAATCAACAATGTGCAGACTTCTTCAGTGTCGCTTACTAATGTCCAGTCCAGTCCAGTCCAGTCGAGTACTAGTACATGACACTGAAGCAATCTGCACATTGTAGACGAAATACGCGTATCTGTCAAGATAAGCATGAAGGTAGTTGGAATTAAATGGAAAATACTAATCTTTCTTCTCATTTTCAAGCATATATGCTTTATCAAAGCTGAACTACGATTTTCGCAGCTGAATAGGAAATCTGGCTGAAATATGAGCTGAGCAACTAGGTTTTCAATTAAAGTATTCAACTGATCCAACTTTGAGCTGAAGAGAAACAATGCAAAAGCTTTATACAGGTGTATTAATTGACTTTTATTCGACTACTTAACAATTAGTTTAAATACAGTTTATACCTCTAATTTCTCGCCATTTAACTAAGTTTGCTATTTCAACCTGATATTTATTTTTGAATATAGCTTTGTTAAGCCAATATTCAGCAAAATAAACTTTTAAAAAATGCTGTATAAAAAAAAGAAAATTTACGGATATTTTTCAATATACACTGTCCGTACCGAAGAGTTGACAAAATTCTGCTCTTTTCGTTGACACTGAGTACAAAAAGGTTCTGAAGCACTCAAAAACAAGATGGCTTTCTTTTATGCCTACCGTTGAAAGGATTATTCATCTTTATGCGGCCCTCAAAAGTTATTTCAACTCGATTGATAATCCACCCAAGCTCCTGGAGGACTTTTTCAAGGAAGAAATCAATGAAGCATACTTGTGGTTTGTGTATTCCCTAATGTCTATGTTTCAAAGCAATATTCAAAGCATTGAAGCAGCAGACTACAGCTTGATCGAAGCTATTTCTGTGATTGACAACGTACGCAAGCAATTATCGGAAAGACTTGCTCAAAAATTTCTTCCTCTGCAAGTTAAGAAGATTCTGCGAGGTACAGCCTCAATTCGAATGTTGCAGAGAAGATGAAAAATGCGTTTGTGGAAGTTTACAAAAATGGCCTCGTGTATCTTGATAAATGGACTGGACACTACGATGAACTGAAAGTTTTCCAATGGATGACGTATTTGGATGAGAAAGGAGTCAAGGTTAACGAAAGCTTGCTATTCGACTAAGTGTCCAATCTGTCTCCGTTCTTGGATTTTCGGAAGCTGCATGCAGTATTTCCAAGTATTTCCAAAGTGTTGTTCCTAGTGCTTGCTCGGAACTTCTCAAGATTGCTCAGTACTTTTTTGCGATTCCCAGTCAAAACGCCAACGTTGAGCGTTTATTCAGCTTCATGAACAACTTTTGGTCAGATGATCGAAACCGTTTGCTGCCCAAGTCGGTTGAATCTTTGATTATGGTGAAATTCAACTATCGACTAGATTGCGTTCAGTTTTATGAGATGATTGAAAACGACAAACAATTGTTGGATATTGTCCAAAGCAGTGATAAGTACAAGAAGTGAAAGCTTTGTGCTATTTTTATGTATTTTTTTATGAACGAAACTTGATCCAAATAAAAAAAGAGTGTTTGACTAAGCAAAATTTTGTTTTATTATTATCCAAAGAAATTGTGTACTCTTTTACGTAAATTCATAAATGTACTCTTTTCAGTCAGGTACAATATGGTAACCCTACCCAGGGCACGTGGTTCCTCAGAATCGAACGAGTTCGGGAGCAGTTTATTCGTTTGGCTCTGAAAAACTTGCCGTGGCGAGATCCTGACAACTTGCCACCGTATCCTGATAGATGCCAACTATCGGAACGACTATATGGAACGACGTCGAAAAATACAGCAGCCGTTGTTTATTGCTAAACTGTTGAATGGTGAAGCCGATGCCCCCGAACTTCTTTCTATGTTGAACTTTCGTGTTCCGAACAGAACCTTACGGAACTCAACGTTACTGCAACCAAATTTTCACCGAATACAATGAACCGATTTCGACATGTATTCGTGCGTTTACTACAGTCGAAGAACTATTTGAGTTTAATGAACCTTTTGGACGTTTCGTCGATCGGATAAAAACGGTGTTGAACTAGTTTTAATAGATATTTGTTTTTATTAGTTTATTAGTTCATTTTATTCATTGAGAGTAAGTAATGCCCGTAGTAAAACCGAAAACAAATATTAAAGCTTGTGTACAGCTTGCAAAACAGACGTTTAACTAATAACAATATTTAGTAGGTTTGATTGTTGCTTATTTACAGACAACGCTATAAATAGAATAACAATGTAGCTCAATTAAAGCATCAATTCTGTAACTATACAGGGTGTCACTTACAATAGGTGTCACTATAACAAAATGGGATTACAGCTAAACAAATCAACCAAATCATAGCATTTAGTTTTCATTTGGAACATACATGTTTAAGAAATAAACCATCCTGCCATATTCAAGTTTGTGTTTGCAGATAAATTTGCACGTAGATACATGATTTGGCAAGGAATCTGTAGCTGCGGTTGGAAGACCAAGGTTCCATCACTGATAAGACATTTAATTCAGAGCTGTACAGAACGGAATTTCTCCAAAAGCGAATATTGCTATTCATTAGATCCCACAATCAACCTGTCAAGTTTTGGTGCTACAGTGGTATGAAACCAACGGGATTCAGTTCATACCGAAAGAACTCAACCCACCAAACTGTTCCCAGCTCAGACCAATAGAGAGATTTTGGGCTATTATGAAGAAGAAGCTGAAGGCGTATGGCAGTGTCGTCAAAAGTATCAATGAATGGAATAATATTGCCAAAACGATGAGAATAATGTGCGCCGGTTGATGAAACGCCGGGAAAAGTCCGCAAATATCTTCGAAATCGAGATGATATTTTTTTTTTGTATTTTCCCTGTAGAGTTCTCATAAATTCGAACATTTTTGTTAAAACAGAATAAAATTTGTTTTTATTGTATATCCGCAATGTGCGCAATAGTCTATGTTCCAATTCTAACTGGGCCACCCCTTAAGAGCTCAGATTAAGAGGTAAAATACCTAAGGATAATACCAAATGTTCCCACAATGTTATGCGAATACCAAATTGAGGTAAGACAATACCAAATCAGTACCTCTCATGTATTCCCAGGTGTCCGAAATAACAAGTTTTGTTATTCGAGAGATATTTGGCTTGCAATTCTTAGGTATTTTGATTGGGAATTTTCATTGGCGTAACTACTAGGGGTGCCTAGGGGGTTAGGCCCCCTCCAGAATTATGTAGGCCCCCCCCCCCCCAGGATTTTTTCCGAATATATTTCTAATTTGAAATGAAACACTATTCATAATCTCTTTTTCCAGTATAAGTTGTTTTCCGGAATACATTTCCCAGAGGCAAATTGTCCCTAGAGACCATTTTTCATAAGCTACTTCCCGGAATGACTAATTTTCAAAACGGATCTCTGTCCTCATTTTTTCGGAAAATGAAACCATTTTCGTGGGGATTTTTCCTAGTGGTAATTCCCCGGGAACTATTTCCTAGAAGCCATCTTCCGGAATGACTAATTCTTCGGAGTGGATATCTGTCCTTCTGTTTTCAGGGAATTGATTGTTTTCGTGAAACTATTTTTCTGATGCTATTTCCCAGACGCCCAATTTGACCAATTTTCCAGAGAAGAAGTTTGTCCTTCTTGTTTTCGGGAAATAATTACTTTCCTTAAACCATTTCTTAGAGCCCATTAACCAGACGCAATTTTCCTGAGTTGATCTATTTCCTTATTTTTCTTCAGGAAATTATATTTTATGAATTTTTATTAACTGAATTTGGTGATAACAAACTTAATTAGGGTTTTAAAATTAAGTAGTTTCCTGGACTTGCTTGTAAAATGTTATTCATTTATATTGGGGGAAATCTGGTGGCACGTGAGACTTACTTTTATTTAAAGTATTGTTAACCTGTTGAAGCTTATATTTATCTTTTCTTTTCTGCAAATATTTTAATGAATCGATCATAGTGACTCGTCGAATAAATTCAAAGGTTAATATCCGAAATATACTGCTTGTAAAAACAGTGTGCTCCCATCTGCTTTCACTTAGTAGAGACAGAGTTCCGATTATTTTTTTAAAACGCTTCTCGACATTTTCTTGGAAGTTCCTAGAATACACTGGTTACGAAAATATCAAATACATATACAGTTTTTCATACAAAATTGTCATATATGACATTCTCTATGTCAGCACTCAAAGGATGGATTGAGCTGAAATGTTGACAGTAACTCAGAAGTAAATGAATTTCTTGAATTTTAAACTGTTTATAAATTTTGAAACATTGTCTTCAAAATAACATTTGATCCACCAGTTTAGAAAATTTTAAAAACATTTATTTTCTTTTACGAAGCACAAAAATTTGATTTAAATGAATAATTTTACCAAAGAATTCATTTTTGCAGAACTATTCAATTTTAAATTATTTAAAAACTAAATTTTAGCCAAATCTTCTATCATGGCAAATCTGATGCCATTACGGTAGATGCATTTGTGTTGTTCGCCTATACTGTTGTGGTTAAAATTTTTTGCTATACATTAAAAAAAATCGAAAAGTTTCCATGGAATTTGGATGCCCTGGAATACTATCAATGTCAATCAAATTTTTAAGTTTAACCAAAAATTACCCATGGATGTTTCTTCCAAACTGCCGCATACTTCTCAGTAAGTTTTTGATGAAATAATCCTCGGAATTCTCCCTCAAATTTTTTGAACTCTCTTTAGAAATTTAGCACGTTAACTTATAAATTTTTATTGTATTTTTCATAGAATTGGTCAAAAAATTTTCAAAGAGTTATTTAATAAGAAACTTAAATCGAATTTCATCGAATGGTTGAAAAATATTCATATTGAGGAAACTGAAAAAAAAATCTCTGAATTTTGAGATTACTGTTTTTTTTATTTAGTATTATTTTGACTGAAGATATAGTAAATGCAATTAGAGAAGTAAAATTGCGAAGTTTAGAAGCGTTTGCATTTTAATTTTATGTAACGATTAAGAATTCCGTATAATCTGGACAAATGAACACAATCAAAAATGAAAAATTAAAAGATAGGTAGGTACATCCATATACTTCAGAAATTTGGATTTTTCCAAGAAAACATAGACGTGGAACAGGTTCCAGGTTTTTCCTTTATTATGACGATATTATGACAAATAAGAGCTTGGTACGCTTGAGGCAAATGGGCAGAAGTTTATAGACCATTATAAAACAACAAGACCTGCAAGCCGAAGCAACTGTTGTTCGAGTTTTTTTGCGTAACAAAAACTTAAATATAACTTTGGAAACCTTGCAAGCAGAATTGAAACATGATATTACACCCAATCTATATAGGTAGCTCCAGGTATTAAATTCCATTCCCATAAGCTCAGCTGCATGCGAGCTTCTCGGCCATAAGACGCATTTAAAACATCACTGAGAACTACCAAGACGCAGAACTGATTTTCAAATCTGACAATTTTAAGCATTGGGAACAGACTTGTGAAGAAATCAGTATTAACCGACACAATTTTGAAGATATTTAAAACACGTAATCCAAACCAATCCAAATTTTGAAATCACACGGAATAATACGAGGTATATATTTACCACACTTGATTCTCTTAACCGAGGCGCCGAATAGACCTAATATTCGATTAAACCTGTTCTGATTCATCAATAAAAATGACCTGTCCCGGCAATTCATCGCTCTTTTATATATTCCTATAAATGAAAGAAAAAATCCTTCGGACATGCCCCCTCCAGACTGATTGTCTAGCTCCGCCAATGGGTATTTTACCTCTTAATCTGAACTCTTCAATACCAAGGCCAGTTAATACGTTCAAAATTAGGTATTCATATGTTGTTGTCTTCTACTCGGGTTATTAACACTATCCGCCAAAACCATGGGACCGCTTCTTCAAGCAACAGAACATCGAACGCAAGTTGCACCACACACCGAATAGTCCGGCATGACATAATCTCCGTAAATTCGTAAATAGTGGTGATCGCTTTATCTGCCTGTATAGGTAATAATCCCCTTTTCTGTGGATATCCTGCAGATAGATATAAGACAAGTTTGGCCGCCCTTCGATTGATTCTATTGATTTTTACGCTCATTAATTTGATACCAACCGGGGAGACTTAGCCCTCTACCCAATTTGAGATAATTCTAAGCAGTCAGTTTACCAAAATTTGGCAGATCGACAGATAATCGGTGGGTGGGGTACTTCATTGCAAGATGCTAGGAAGCGGGCCGAAAGATTTAATGAGCAAATTCCCCCAGAATGTTTTGGTTAAAATCATTACGATTAACTAGGGTATGTGTCCCTTGACTCAGCCTATTATGCAACCATCGATCACATTTTTTATTATAACTCATAAAGTTTTTAAGCTGTAAGCGAGATTCAACTAGTTATACACTTGCAAAGATAAGTTTGATACGAGATTTGGTAGTATGTATCACGAAAAGTTACACAACTCTTTTTATAAAGTCGGAAACATTCGAGGGATGTGGATTTAATGTCGGTCTGTAAGCACCAAATTGGGTCTATTCATAGATGCAACTTCGTCTCATTCGATGAAATATATTACTAAATACAGTCTTTGTACGGTTTTTTTTCTAGTTTTATGAACTAAGGCATTGCTAGCTGTATTCGATTTACTTAATACAACATTTTACAATACAAACTAAAGTAAAACGGCCTTGAAACATTTAAGTGCTGTTCATATATGATTTATCAGCCATTCAATAATGAAAACATTATAATTCACTATACAATGGTTTTGTTTCTTCGAATTGTGTTGAGATGAGCCACTTGAATATAAACAACCTCAAATTCATGCATTTCCCCTTGAAATTTTACCAATAACAAGTTTTTTGCTACGTTATTGATACAACAGGCCATAGTTGGGAACATACAAAAAAATGTGTCCCCAACATTTGGTCTACGATTTTCTTGTAGAATCATTGTTATTTTAGCTATGTCAACAGTGAGTTTGTAACGTGTAACTATTTTCTGCTCATCCAGACTGCATTACTTGCTTTATCGATTCAAATAGCCAAATCAAGATGCCCCAAAAGTTCAAGAAATCGAAAATTACGCGGAAGTGAACAACTATAAGATGATCAATATTTTCTCACTTGCTTCAGATTACATCGGTCATCCCAATAGCAGCATGATTTTGTTGATTATCGCAAAATTAATGGCACATTTGGTACATAGGCCGAATGAAGGAGCTGGGCTGACATTACATCCCCTTACCCTAATAAAACTATAGCTGCACTCATCACATTTTCATTGCCCGTGTGCTCAAATATTTGATTTTTTTTTGCATAGCCATAGGCGACTTTCTCTACAAAACACATTATGCGCCTATCGATATGCCATGCTATACCCCTTGGATTAATTTATCGTTTTTTCCTCTCGAAGTTTATCGTTTCTCATCGTCTACCTGACAAAATCGATCCGTCACATTCAAATTCGCACAAACTCCGAGGGACAGCCCACCGGTTTATGTTTGCTTCCATCACTCACCCACACACTCAACTACCGTACGATGGTGTGCGAGTTTTTCCCGTGTCGGTACACCGCACTTCCGCTTGGTATTGGTGTGTATTTTGTTTTCACCTTCGCTGCTGCGACTGTTTCTTTTGCTGCTGGCCTTTTTTTGATTTGACAACACACCAACATAAATTTTCACCAGCCATCATCGCGCGAGCACTTTGCTAGTGCAATAGCAGCAAAAAAGTGGATTTTTTCATTCAATTCATCATTATTTCGTGGCTCCTTCGGAGACGTCGACGGCGGTCAGTATCTATTTGCTGCCAACAGAGCAGTGTTTAGTGCGTGAAGTGCGGGAGTTGGAAATCGAGGAAGATAATATTTTTATGGATTTTGCGATACCAAAGCAATCGTTTTCCGTGTCGTCACTGTCGCTGCTGCGGACCTTAGCTGAGGGTGTGTGTTTGTTTTGCGTCGCTCCGGTTCGTGGAAGGGTGAAAAATCGGGGGAAAAAAAATTGTATCGAAATACCTATAATCGGATCTTCCTCTCTCCCCGTAACCCCGTTTTGGCTCCATCCAGAAGTGTCGGAGTAGGATAAACAATGGCACCAAAATAGATTCCGTGGTGGATTCTTTTGTGTGATCTTTCGGTTTTGGTATTTTGGGACGGTTGTTCGTTCGGATGCAGTTTCCGTCCTCTCTGTGATGCATGTGTTTTCCAGCGAAAGAAGACGAAGTAAACGAAGAAGAAGGTGAATAGTTTGAGACGGATACGGATTCCTTTTATCGACTGTGAAGTTAAAGGTGCCCCCGGGGGGAGGGAAGAGGAGCTGGAGGAAAATTGATGTGCTTGGGAGTTTTCTCCATTCACTACCAGACACAGAGACACACAGAGGAATCCGAAAGAAGAAAGGCAACACAGGAGAAAGAGATCGTCTTTAGCGAGCATATTAGTTGGCATCTGTGTGGGGAAGGAGGCAAGCAAAAAAAAATCATCTTGGACAAAGGGTTTGCAGCAGGGCTTGGTGAGACGCGCCGCCGAACGAATCCAGTTTTTGTGTGTCAAATTATTTCCTTGGTGTATCGTCAATGCCAGTGGTGCAGCTTTTTCCGCAACTGATGACGAAACTAGAGTGTTGTTGTGATAAAAGGTGTGGAACATTCCTGGCTGGAGTGTGAGAAATAGATACGTCGTAACAGTGTTACGCCCCCACCCTTCCAACTATTATTCTACCGGTGGAGCGCATGAAGGCAGAAGAAGATTGATTATACTTTGCAAAGTTTAACCGAGTTGTGAAAGTTTTTCATCAAAACGTCATTCTATCCGATACGATCTCAGGAAGCAACAACGGCCGGCCCGCGCTAGATATGAACACATCCGAATTTCCGACTTCTATCAGTCGAAACTCACCTAAGCATGATTTCCCCTTGCACAACAATTACACCAGTAGCAACAGCAATGGCAGTGTCGATTTCAACCACTATCCCAGCCCGGGTAGTCCGGGTGGGCATCTCCCAGGAGGAGCAGGAGGACCACCACCGCCTCCACCAGGATCGGCCCAGCAGCAGGATCTAACCATCGATGGAATCCAGAACAACTTCCCGCATCGAAGGTCTCGTGCGTCCAGAACCTTCAAGAATCCTCCCCAGCCACACATGTGCATCAAGGAGAAAACCATCGACGGCAAGGAGGTGTTTATCAACGTCCTCAGCTGGACCCGGATTGCCAATCCGGACAACCCGGACGCACCAATTCCTCTGTACGGTGGGATGAAAGTCGGCAAGGTAAGTGGTCACAAGAAAAACAAAGACCTTCTAAGCGCATTCTTTTGTTGTCTAGCTTGGGAGACTCCCATGCTAGTCAACCTTTGCAAATATGAGAAAAATCAACTGCTTTATTGCAGGCGTTGCGTAAACATTGTTCGCTATTAGTGAGTACCTAGTAGATACACAAATGTTTCGACTGGCCCCATCATCGATGCAGAGTGGCGGTCGGATGGTTTGTTATCTTGTTGTTGGTCGGTTAACTTACTTAAAATAAGGTTTTGCCTCGCGTTCCGTTTCCTGCCTTTGGTTTGGTTTATTCTGTTCCACTCAGATATGCAGCATCGGTCGACGTGTTTAACGTGCTGGAAAACAATGAAACGCGATACTTAAAACTGTGTTCGGCACACACGCTCGTCGATCGTGTGCTGTTAATAGTACGTCAACAAAAGCAAGAACAACACATGGTCATTATGATTGCATTGTAAATAGATAAGTCTGTAAATCAAAATGAACATGAAACGGCGAGATGAATATCGGAATGTTATATTGGAAGGTTTTCGGAGAAACGAAAATATCAGTTATAGTCAATTCAATCATTATATTCCATTCCAACGTTTGCATTTAAAAAAATGATAAGATAATTAATTTTTATAAATTACCAATGGAAGGTAATTACTTGCAAAGGCTTGGAAGGCTTACTTGCAAAAAATTCTACGCCCTTGCGAGCGGCCTTCCGGCAGTTAACCGTAACATTCGCCATGCCAGACAAAAGCATGCGTGTAGGCGAGTTTGTGAGTTTTTTCTTCGGTTTTTTTTTATCAATTCCTCAGTTTTCGCGACAAAATTGTTGGAGTAGATTTTACGCTTCAGGTTAGCCCAGAAATGCTCCATGGGACGCAGCTTGGAGACGTTGGGCGGGTTCGCCGACTTGGGTACCACATCGATATTCAGCCGCTCCATCTCCTCCGATCGCTTCGAGTAGTGGGCCGACGCCAGATCCGGCCAGCACACCGCGTCTTTGCCCTTATGGTATTTCTTGATGAACGACGCAACTTCCGGCAGGCATTTTGTACTATAAATTTCCCCGTTCACGGCCAGTCCGGAGCCCATCCCCTTCTTGCTGATTGTCAGCCACAGCAGCACCTTCTTGGGGAACTTGGTGTGTGAAATGAACTTCATCTCGGAGCTCACTTCCTTCGTGGGGGAAGTAAAATACGAAGTGCCCTGCCAGTCGTTGCTATTCAGGGTGAGATAGGTCTCGTCCTCCATCACCACCGCCACGCCGCAATTCGCCGGAAAATTCGTGCTCCAAAACCAGTGGATGCCACTTCCGCTTCCTGACATGTATGTGCATGTTCGCCAGGTACTTTTTCGCTGTTTGGCCGGTTGAACTGACCTCCCGGCCAAGCGCACGCAGCGATGTAGCCACTTTTCCACGGTCTTTCTCTTCAGCATCCTTTGGAGCTTCTTGTCGCTAAAGATCGTCGGCCGTCCGGAACCGGACTTTCTTACGATGCTCTATTTGTTTTCTTATAGTGCCAAGATGTTGTAGATGCTGGAAGGGGCGTATCCGCCGTCCACTAAGCGCCGCACGATGTCCGTTTTCTACGCTTCGGGGTTCCGTTCTTTAAACACGCACCCTTCTGAACAGAGTTGCTTAACTGTTTTTGCCATCACGGTTAGAGCTGTCAAATTTTGTCTGCTGGCTCATGGGTTACTATGATTGATGCATGGGTAGTTTCGTTAGTGCGGGTGAAGGTAAACCCATGAAAAATCGGCGTATTTGGCCATTTTTTTTAATGCAAACGTTAGATTCAATACGAAAGGCATAAGTGTTGCAGTCGAAACGTTTTTGATTGAATCTACGAAAAATTTCTGCGAGCATGCACGACATTCTTAATTGCTCAAGTAAAACTGTTGATTCTAGCTATTTTTTATATTTTTAATAACTTCTTGATCAGTGTTAGAACTCAATGAGTATCAAGGATGGTTTTCAAATTTGATACCTAAATAACTTGCAAATGAGTCAGCTGACCTCTGATTTGCGTGAATTTGAAACATAGGTGTAAGCGGGACATAACGAGCAAGTTATAAAAATTGTCATTCAACTAACTCGTTAAGCAATGAAATGGTACATTTTGATCGTTCAAGCTTTACATGAACCCTTGTGAGACGGTGAAAAATGATGTTTAAGATAAAAATCACATTTTTTTTAGAATTGAAAAAATATCATGGTGGAGCATAATCTGCAAACCAAGTTCTGTACAATACTAATGTCATCTACATACATTTCGTTAAACTATTGGTATTTAGTCGTTTAGTTATTAAGGGTTCTTCAAGGTAAGCTTGTTATCATTGCGACATGGAGTTTTCATAAGGGCCAATGTCGCAAACGTAAACAATGGCTTCTTTCGCAAATTTCTTGAAAATGCAAACTCGCTTAAGTAAACTACCTCTTCTTTTGTACAGGGGAATTCCTCTTCTGTACAATCGTAGTGGTAACTCACTATGGTTATGTTAGCATTCTCGATAAATTTGCGGAAGAAGCCATTGTTTACGTTTACGACATCGGCCCTTATAAAAACTCCACGTCGATTGGATTGCGCGTGGAAAGTGATTCATGATCCATACACCTGCCTATCAGAATTTCAATCACCAATTCAAGCATAACTTGTCAAATAGACGTATCTAACATTTGATAGGAATTGAGAAAAATGAGGTATAAGTTTCAGATGCTTAAAGTTAAATCCTATTTAACTGTACTTAGAGTTTTATTCGATCTGTTCATTCTATCATGGTTAAATAATATTAAAAGAAATAAAAATCCTGGGTTTCATTCACTTTCGCTCTATTTTTGAGAAAATTAACATATACACCGGTTTGTCCCCAGACCATACACATACACCATGTTAGATACGTCAGTGTGAAATCTTGATTGTCACATACACCGGTTGAATACGTCGGTATTTCAGAACGTTTGGCACTTGCGTCATGTCAGATACACCGGGTATAAGTTTAGGCGCAGATTCGTCGGCCTGCTGTGTGGTGTATCTGAACTATTTGCATAACAAAATGCTTAGTGCAAAAAAAAAAATCAGATAGGTCGCATTTCACATTTGGCGAACATAACTGAACATTTTTGATAATAGTATTTGGCAATTGCTACTGCATTAAAAATGTTATTAACGACAGGATAGAACAAACAACTCGATTTGTTTATATTTGCGACATACGTCCTTTTGAAAAGTTATGCTTGAATTGTTCGCGTCAATCTCGCTCGATCGACACTGCGTACGAACTCACGAAGTGCATCGACTGGGGTAAATACGCTGAAGCAATCATCGATGGCGTGCAATCGTTCGAAGTCCTTCCTCTGCTGGAAGAATATCGGTGTTTACCCGGGGTAATTCTCAAATGTGCGATTGACGTACAACGCAGGCCGGTACCAGGATCATCCATCCGCCGACGTACTTAGGTCTACCGTGAAAAATCGTCGCGTTTAAAGCATATCGGAAGCGCGGTTTGCTAGAACGTAAGTTTAAGAGCCTCGTCAAGGTTAAGAAACGTGGGTATTGAGGTATCGGGGCATTGGTCTCGCGTGAGACGTCGATTTGAACTCTTTGGACCGTCGCGAGAAGAATGCGAAATGCCTCGTCGGTGAAAGAAGATAAGGAAAGCTCTTCCCGGTGGGACTACGCGTTCGTCGAAAAAGTGTGTCCAGATTCGGTTCCAGTGCAACAAATTCCTCGCGATAAACAAACCAATCGTAACGAAGTGGATGCGTCCTTTTCGATGTTCGAATTCTCACTTGCTCTTCTTTCGTGCAACAACTCTGCACCAGGAATGGATAAAATCGAGTTTAACTTATTGAAAACCCTCCCAGGAGTCGTATCGACTCGTCGAGGCGCTTGCTGAAATTATTTAATCAGTTCCTGGGAAAGTAATATTGTTCCTGATGAATGGAGGCAGGTTAGAGTTTTAGCTATACAAAAACCCGGGAAACCCGCGTCGGATTACAACTCTTATCGTCCAATTGCGAAAGCTGCTAGAGAAGGTGATTCTTCATCGGCTCGACAAATGGATTGAATCAAATGGCTTTCTATCTCATACACAATTTGGTTTCCGCAGAGGCGAAGGAACGAGCGATTGTTTTGCGCTTTTAACAGAAATACAACTGCACTATACTCAATATGAGTAAAGTCCAGTTTTCATGGACATTAAGGGGGCTTTTAATTCAGTTTTTGTAGACGTCCTTTCAGACAAACACCACGAGTGTGGCCTTTCACCATTATTAAAAAACTGTTTGTACAATTTGTTGTCTGAAAAACATATGAGTTTTAACGAGGGACTACGTTTCTCTATTCTATACCGGGTGGCATTCCAAAATTTTGAAAAATAAGAGCGTTGCGCAAAAGTGAAAGGTTTTTAAATGCTTATAACTCTCGTTCGACTGAACAGAATGACTTCATTAATACGGTATTTGATCAGAAAAACTCACAAATGTTTCGCATTGCAATTTGAAAGAAGTTTCATTGGTATAAGTAGTTCTATTTTTCTATTAAAAATAACCTACTTTTGCTGCCATACAAATTTGCATATCAAAATGTGTTTTCCCTAACACGGTCCTAGGAAACGAGTAGCAAATGTCTTATTCTTCTTCTTCAGAATAACTTTGTTTTGTTGCCGGTGTATGATTTTTCAAAAATGTAGCCGTTCCCTATTATTAAATTTGCTTCGTTCTGCATTTTCATAACTCCCTTCTTTGTTGGCTATGTTATCAACGCAAGAATATAGCCGCGGGCGAACGAAATTGGTTCAGCGTTCGCAAGCAGTTTCATGCTGCCGGTTCGAACAAGGCTTTGCTCTTCCGCCACAGTACGCCTGGTTGTGGTATGGAAGACAAAGCAATGCCGGATATTTAAAGGATGAATTCTCGGGGTTTTTTTTTTCATTATGGCGAATCTATTCATTGAGAGATTTTTTCCGGCCTCGCTCTTTTTCATTTATTACAGCGCCGTTATAAAACTTTCGAGGGATCCTTTAGTACAGATCGAAACAAAACAGTGCTGGCATGCATACACTAATGGTTGGAATATGAATGAGAGAGAAAGTAATCAAAGAGAGTCTCTCAATGTTAGATCCACCCTGATGAAAAAAAAACCCTAGAATTATTTTCCAACGCGTTATATTATCTCCGTCCTTTTCAGGACGATCAATTGACTTAAACAGTAACGAGTATTTGTTTGAGGAACATTTTCATAATTTAACATATGCCGTCATTGAATAGCATAACCCAGAAAGAAAGGCGTCAAGAAAATAAAATATGAAGCAAAATGTATAAGAGGGGACAGGTTAAAGTAAAATAATTCAGTGCCAACACTAGACTAGGGTGAATCTACTTTTGTAAACAATACCTTTCGTTGTTATTTTCTCTTGAACAAAAGGTCACAAATACAAATTAAGCACTCTTTAAAGAAGAGGAGCTTTATCTCTTTCCGCTGATATATTCAATTTGAAGGAATTGTGTACAACTTTCGATAAATTAACAAACGAAGCGTTTGTTTACAAAAGTAGATACGCCCTTATTAAATGTTGGCGCTGAATTGTTTCATTGGATCTTCTTACTTTCCTAATGCTTTGATTTTCTGTGGGCATAGAACAAATGATAAGTTTCATTGTCCAGTTTGACTACTACGTTCTAAAAAAAATGTCTCAGCAAAAAATGTCTCGAAGTACGTTGCGGAGTCTCGCATGCGGAAGCGCGAGACTATTGAAAAATAACAAGAAAAAACATAATAATTGCATAGAGTTGGATTTTAAGAGTTGATAGATTATACAACTTCATATGTACGCAAATACTTAAATTAAGGCATACATTATTCGAAAAAGATGTAGAATAAATAATTTCAAGCTACTTTGATGGTATAATTTTTTCTGTACCTTTTGATATGACCGAATTAGAGCATTTTTTTCGGAGTCCCGACAGAAAAAAAAATATTTTCGTTTGCTAATGTGTGTAATTTCTGCAAAAAAAACTGCAAACTTCTATCAGAACATGCTGCTTACCCGAGAAATACGTATTTTGTTTAGTTGCATGGATAATTCTCATGATTGGTTCAAATTGCTGTTTCTTTTGTTTAAGAGAGCCCCCTCCCCTTCCAGAGTAGTGGGGTCTCGAACCACCTAAGAGAAAAATTCTGCCTCTAAACATCCTTCTTGATTAGTTCTCGAATTATGCAGAAATGTCTATTTTATTTGTATGAGAACCCCTCTTTCAGACGGGTGAGGTGTCTCGATTCATCATGAGAATCTTATCCTGCGCAAAAACCCCTGCATACACATTTGCATAACAGTAGGGATAATTTTCATGTTTGGTTTAAATTTGTGTTTCATTTGTATAGGAGGGGGAGGGATCTCGAACTATCATAACATCCTTTCCCGGCGCCCCTTTATACGAATAGCTGTAGAGATGGTGCTCAGGTTTGGTTGAAATTCGTGTTTCATTTGTAGGGAGCCCCCTTTCCAAAAAGTAGAGGGGTCAGGAACCACTATAAAAACATTTCTCACCTGCAAAAACTCGCCCATGCCCAATTTAGTTCCATGATTTTGATTAGTTTGCGAGTTATGCAAAAAAAATCTGTTTCATTTGTATGAGAGCCATCCTTTCCTGATATGGGAGGGGTCTCAAATCACCTTAGAAAAATTTCTTACCTCCAAAACCCCCACATGCCAAATTTGGTTTCATTTGCTTAATTAATTCTCGAATTATGCTAAAATTTGTGTTTCATTTGTATGAGGGCTCCCTTCCAGAGGGTGGAGGGATCTCGAACTATCTTCAGACATTTTCCCGGACCCAAATACCCCTGCATACAAATTTGCATAGATCCCGGCATCGGTGGTGTAGTGGTAAGTGTGACTGCTACTTGGCACTCCTGTGGGTCTGGGCTCAATCCCTGTCGAGGTCGGTGGTTTTTCTGAGGCGAAAAAATCTGGTCACATCTTTCTTTAGAAAGGAAGTAAAGCCGTTGATTCCGGCTCATATTCATGAGTAGATAGGTCGTCTCCCTGGCGTCGGTGATTGTCACCATGTGATCAAATAGGCCGATGGAAAAAATGCATAGCAGTAGGGATAGTTCTCATGTTTTGTTGAAATTTGTGTTTCATTTGTATGGTTGCGGGGTCTTGAATAGCCATAAAAACATTTCTTGCCTTCAAAAACTCGCCCATGCCAAATCCGGTTCCATTTGCTTTATTAGTTCTCGAGTTATGCAGATATTTGTTTTTCATTTTCATCGGAGCCTTCCTTTGTAGAGGCGGGAGTTGTCTCGAACTACCATGAAAACATTTTTTACCTTCAAAAACCTCAACATAACAAATTTAGTTCCATTTGCTTAATTAGCTCTCGACTTATGCAGAAATTTGTGTTTCATTTATATGGGAACCCCCTTCCCTTCCAGAGGGCGAAAAAGTCTCAAACCACCTTAAAGCATTTCGCTCTTTCGAAAATCTCCACATGCCAAATTGTATTCCATTTGCTTGATAAGTTCTCGAGCTATGCAATAATTTCTGTTTCATTGTATGGAAGCCCCCTTTTTAGAAAGGGGAGGGGTATCAAGTCACCTTAGAAAAAAAATTACGTTCATTAACCTCCACCTGCTAAATTTGGCTCCATTTGCTTTATTTGTTTGCGTGTTATGTAGAACACAAATTCCATTTGTGTGGGAGCCACCCTCTTCCCAAAAGAGGAGGGGTCTCAAACCACCATGAGAAACATGTTTTGCCTTAAAAAACTCCACCTACCCAATTTGGTTTCATTTGCTTGATTAGTTCTCGAGTTATGCAGACATTTGTGTTTCATTCGTATGGGAAGCCCCCCTTTCTAGATGCGGGAGGGGTCTCTAACTATCATAAAAACCTTTCCCGGCCCCAAAAACAGCTCCATGCAAAATTCCACACCAATCGGTTCAGTAGTTTTCGATTCTATAAGGTTCATACAGACAGAAATTCATTTTTAGATGTATAGATTTTCCAATAACGTTGTCTTCAGATGATTTTTATAAGTTGAAAGACGAAAATTTTGACGTATAAATGTTGTTTAAGATTTCGCCCTTTTCAAATGTGTTTTGCTTAATTTAAAAGAAATAACCTGTCTCCAGTTTTCAGACATGATATGCAATAATAAAAATCCTGTTCCCAAGTGCTGTTAAGAAATTATTTGCCCCAACTAGAAAAACCAGCATTTGAAAAAGGCCTATTTTGTTTACAAAAACCATAATAACTTGTTTAACATATTATAGAGACAAGTACACCAAAAGTTGTAACTTTTATTGTTCTAGAATTAATGGTAAGACAACTTTGCTGAAAAATTTGATATAAAAAAGTTACAGCAAAATAACTGATTTTTATAGGGACACCCTAAGCTACGTAGGGAAAAATGCTTAAATTCGGTCATATCAAAAGGTGCAGAAAAAGTTATACCATTAAAGTTGCTTGAAATTATTTATTCTACAACTTTTTCGGCAAATAAAAAAAATAGATTTTCGATTTCTCTGAAAATAAGGACCACTCTAGTTTTCATTCACTCCAAAAGAAGCGCTTTATTATTAGAAACAACTTTGTGGAAGACAATTTTGCTCCAAAACTTCAAACTAAAGCAGAAAATGTATCTTTCCAGCTAAATTCGCATTCTGGACCACTGTGGAATGGAGCCAAACTCGGT
>JASCZW010015884.1:20572-40306 GCA_034211315.2 Aedes japonicus
TTTTACTTATCTCTCTCGTTTCTTTGAATGTTTTAAAAATGATGAAAGAGGAAATGAAAAAATGTGTAAGCGATTTGCGAAAAATTTGGGAAAATCTTTGTGCTTTTGGTAATACATTTGTTTCGATTATCAAAAGTCTGCAAAATTGAAACTTGTTTCGCTCTTATTGACATTTCTTATTGAATTTTATAGATTTGATGTTTGTTTTATTATTTAGTTTATTAATGAGACTGAGACGTGTCAGATTTCAGCAATGGGAGTAGTGGCGGTTCTGCGATTGCTGTTCGGGCAGTCTCATCTAGCAGTTCAAAAAGTCCCCGGTGTAATAATTTTATGAAATGTCCGATTTCGCGTTGTTTTCGAGTTGCCATGGGGCATTTTGGTAAAGTGTAGTTGGTTTTTCAATAACGTGAACAAATGAAGGATTGTGCTAGAGTTTCCGCATCGAAGTGTAGTATTGACATGGCTAGTAGCAGATTTTCAGCAAAATTGGCGTGGGAATCAATCTTGTAGTGCAGGTAGTCTTTATACGGTCGGATAAGTCATCAAGATAAGTCAACATCTTTTGAATGTTTTACATTACAGTTGAGTTTTCGTGCCCATTGGCCCATGATAATTTTTCCATCAAAAGCCATAGAGACGCAATGCTTTTTTTTCTCGCTTCGCGGAATATTTCAAAATATAATCTTTTTTGCAAATACCTAGCTTGAAAATTTAATAAATGGCGATACGGTCAAAATTTGGTCAATATCAACTTGACGTATTTCTTTCAATTTTGCATTTAAAAAACCTGAACACCCCTCATTTTGAAGGTGTGTGTGTGTAGAATGTTGCTCCTATTTTGATTTTGGAATTCACTCTTCAGTTGTCAAAATGCCGTCCAAGCAAGAAGAGCAGCGTATCAAAATTTTGCTCGCGCATCGCGAAAATCCGAGCTACTCGCACGCAAAGTTGGCAAAATCGCTAAAAGTTGCCAAATCAACCGTTACAAATGTAAAGTGTTTGGGGAACGTTTGTCGACAGCCAGGAAGTCTGGATCGGGGGAAATCGAAAACCGGAAGCCGCTGAGACGACAAAGAGAGTTGCCGGTAGTTTCAAGCGAAACCCTAACCTATCTCTCCGAGATGCCGCAAATAAGCTGGGTGTATCGTCTACAACCGTGCATCGAGCCAAAAACGAGCCGGACTATCGACTTAGAAGAAGGTAGTGACTCCAAATCGCGATGATAAACAAAATACGACGGCCAGCGCGATCCCGGAGGCTGTACACGACGATGCTGACGAAGTTTGACTGCGTGGTAATGGACGACGAAACCTACGTCAAAGCCGACTACAAGCAGCTTCCGGGACAGGAGTTTTATACGGCAAAAGGAAGGGGAAAGGTAGCAGATATTTTCAAGCACACGAAACTGTCAAAGTTCGCAAAGATGGTTTGGCAAGCCATCTGTACCTGTGGCTTGAAAAGCAGCATTTTCATAGCTTCCGGGACTGTCAATTAAGAAATTTACGTGAAAGAGTGTTTGAATAAACGTCTGCTGCCTTTCCTGAAGAAACACGGTTGTTCCGTACTGTTTTGGCCGGATTTGGCATCTTGCCATTACGGTAAAAAGGCCATGGAGTGGTTCCCAAGGACAAGAACCCTCCCAACACGCCAGAGCTCCGCCCAATTGAGAAATACTGGGCTATTGTCAAGCGGAACCTAAAGAAGACCAAAAAAACTGCTAAGGACGAGCAGCAGTTCAAGGCAAACTGGCTTTCTGCGGCGAAGAAGGTGGACAAGGTGGCTGTACAAAATCTGATGGCAGGGGTCAAGCGTAAGGCCCGGCAATTCGGATTTGGAAAAGCGGAAGCCTAACTGAATATTTTTCCTGAATTTTATACTAATTGAACTTGCAAAGAAATTTAATTTGATTTTTTAAATAAACGATTTCACCGATTTACACGCGTTTTCCCTTGACCAAATTTTGACCGTATCACCCTTTAGGCTTGATAGTCTTTTTTGTATTCTCCCATACGCGGGGTAACGATCTGTGATGATGTTGTTTTGAGAAGGAAATAATTTCTCATCACCATGAGGCTCTAGGAGTAGACAGCACGTTTTTGCTAGAACAAAGTTGTTAAGAGAAAGTATTGATAGTTCCGTTAGCGCACGGCAGGCTGTGAAAATTGAATAGAAGTAGTTTGAAATTGAGCGGAGGGCATTGTGAGGTAGTATTTCGAAACAGGCACACAATTCAAGGCACACTGCTGAGAAAAAAATTACAAACAAAAAATTGACTACTATAGTCTACAGACTACTATAGACTAAAGTCAAATTCGAAGTCGCAGATTCTTTCAACGCATCTTCAAACGTTTTCATCGATTCTGCCAAAGCCGGAAATATCCTAGATAAGTTGCTAGAATGATGCTTTGCAGGAGGCTGCTGTATTGCAGCAGAAAATCTTCTCATGTTAAGGCAGTTCAGGTTAAGCATCACGACTAGGAGAGTTTGAGAAACTACTGCAAGAGCTTGATTCTGTGATTGCATGCCCTTGACTGCCCCGCCTTTTCGTCGAAGTCGCTGCTTTGAAATTGCCCGGTATTTTTCGATCCTGGCAATTCGAAGGGTTCATTAGCTTTTGAACAAAATCGATCTTGTTGGCAGCATACCACTTAGAAACCACCTTGCAACCAAAAGATAACTTTGCCCCCATGCGTGCGGATGAACGCTTTTTCAGGCATACTTCGATCTAAACTTGCGAAGTCATCGTCGAGGAAGTGATGAATGGTTCCGTTTTCAGGCCACACCTTGTCGGCAAATACGAACTTGAATCTTCCCGGCACATCCCCACGATCCCTGGTTCCAGTTTTTTTTTCCGTTCGTTGCGTTGATTCCTTTTTACGCTCAGGGTTTCCTTGTAGGTTTTGAGCACTCGACAAACTGTTGTTTGTGCACAATAATTTCTCTTCTTTGCAGGTCAATTTGGCGTTATTTCTGAATGCGATCGGCTACTTTAATCAAACTTGCGCCAGTTGTTCTCTATAGAAGTGTTAACACACCACTGTCAAAGATTTTCACTTCTCGACACTGGAGGCCCGCGAAAGGCGTACCAACTTAATTTTAGTCAGCCTTTATGTAGTTCATTGGCACACCAGCCGTACTCTGCTAGTTGATGATTTTACATCCAACGTGATTTGTTATCACTATCTTTGGATATTTTATTCACGAATGTGCTACCACGACTGGTCTCCGTGTTGGCTGAGTCAGAAGAATGCTGGCTTAGTTCACGAACCTGATGCTGAATGGACAGGTGGGTGTTGACAAGGTTTGTTAAATCGTCCATGTTAATGTTTGGTTTCTCCTATATTTTCCGTCGAACTTCCGGTGGCGTAAGCAATACAATCTTGTCGATTACTGCAGCGTCTCTACTTTCTCTTTCTGTATTTCCTAACTGGCACTTGTTGGTAAAAACTTGGACATGGAGTAAAACTTGTCCAGCGTTTCTCCAGCGACTGGTTTTTGAGTACAGAACGAGTGTCTCTCGAAGGTGTCGTGCCAACGTTGAAATTCAGGCTGGCCCACCGTACCTCAGTATTGAAGAGGAAGCGCTAGCTAGTAGACGCCGCTTACTACTGGTAGGTCCGTAGCTATTCGGCATGATTCTAGCTATCGCGTTAATATCCTTTGCCGCTTTTCCGCAGGCATAATCGACGTGGCTGTTGAAGTTCAGCCGGTCGTTGATCATCACTCCCAAATACTTCAGTACTCGCTTCGAGGCTACGACATGCCCGCACACGACAATTTCCGCCCGTTTCACCGCTTTGCAATTGGTGACCATTAGCAGCTCCGTTATGTGGTGTGCTATCTGCAGTTTAGCTTCGCGCATCCAGCTCTCAACCGTGTCAATTGCTTCGGTCGCCAACATCTCCACTTGCTCTAGTGTCTCGCCTGAAACTGTCAGGACAATATCGTCTGCAAAACCAACGATCTTGACTCCCGTTGGCAACTTCAGTGTTAATACACCATTGCGTTCCAAAGCGTCCTTATCGACTTCTGGCCCATTTCTGTATCGTACAGAAAAACCCGGTTCTGGAAGTAGCTACTCAAAATCTTGCACAGATAGTCAGGAACCCTGATTCTGTGGAGCGCTTCGGCGATGGCTTCCCAGCTAGCGCTGTTAAAGACATTCTTGACGTCTATCGTTATCACCGCACAATATCGATTACCTCTCCTCTGCTGCTTGAGTGTTTTACTAGCACTGTCGACGATAATCCGAATTGTCCGGTGCCCTTCCTATCCGGAACCCGAATTGGTTTGTTGACAAGCCATGGTCGCTCTCCGTGCACTTCATCAACCTGTTTAGGATGATCTTTTCCAAAAGCTTGCCAAGTACATCCAACAAGCATAAAGGGCGATACGGTCAAAATTTGGTCAATATCAACTTGGCGTATTTCTTTCAATTTTGCATTTAAAAAACCTGAACACCCCTCATTTTGAAGGTGTGTGTGTGTAGAATGTTGCTTCTATTTTGATTTTGGAATTCACTCTTCAGTTGTCAAAATGCCGTCCAAGCAAGAAGAGCAGCGTATCAAAATTTTGCTCGCGCATCGCGAAAATCCGAGCTACTCGCACGCAAAGTTGGCAAAATCGCTAAAAGTTGCCAAATCAACCGTTACAAATGTAATTAAAGTTTTTGGGGAACGTTTGTCGACAGCCAGGAAGTCTGGATCGGGGGGAAATCGAAAACCGGAAGCCGCTGAGACGACAAAGAGAGTTGCCGGTAGTTTCAAGCGAAACCCTAACCTATCTCTCCGAGATGCCGCAAATAAGCTGGGTGTATCGTCTACAACCGTGCATCGAGCCAAAAAACGAGCCGGACTATGGACTTACAAGAAGGTAGTGACTCCAAATCGCGATGATAAACAAAATACGACGTTGAAGGAGATGTTCGCTCATCACCATGAGGCACCAAGAGTGAACAACAATGTTTTTGGCTAGAATTGAAAGATATGAAGAGAAAGTTTTTGATAGTTCCGCTAGTGTGCGGCAGGCTCGGAAACATAGCAGATGTTTTAGGAAAATTGAGCGAAAAGGGCATGTCAGTCGGTGCGAATCAAAACAAACCCAAAAAAAAAGGAGAGAGTTCCTCTCCCATGTGCGCATCAGTAAACAGAGTGCACACAATAGATCGCTAGAATAACTATACAAGCCACAGTGGTACATGAGCGTCTTCCAACCGGACATTTTTGCATGTTGAAGTGGCGGACTTAGTCCGTGCTTTGACCTACCCTCGCAGTGGGATGTTAGGCAAAAATGTCGTTGGTTCGAGTACCACTGTACACATGCCCTTTTCGCTCAATTTTCCTAAAACATCTGCTATGTTTCCGAGCCTGCCGCACACTAGCGGAACTATCAAAATCTTTCTTCATATCTTTCAATTCTAGCCAAAAACATTGTTGTTCACTCTTGCGCCTCATGGTGATGAGCGAACATCTCCTTCAACATCATAATCGTTACTCCTCGCACGGAGAATATATAAAATAACAATTAATGTATGTGAAAATACGACGGCCAAAGCGCGATCCCGGAGGCTGTACACGACGATGCTGACGAAGTTTGACTGCGTGGTAATGGACGACGAAACCTACGTCAAAGCCGACTACAAGCAGCTTCCGGACAGGAGTTTTATACGGCAAAAGGAAGGGGAACGGCAGCAGATATTTTCAAGCACACGAAACTGTCAAAGTTCGCAAAGAAATATCTGGTTTGGCAAGCCATCTGTACCTGTGGCTTGAAAAGCAGCATTTTCATAGCTTCCGGGACTGTCAACCAAGAAATTAACGTGAAAGAGTGTTTGAATAAACGTCTGCTGCCTTTCCTGAAGAAACACGGTTGTTCCGTACTGTTTTGGCCGGGTTTGCAGCATCTTGCCACTACGGTAAAAGGCCATGGAGTGGTACGCCGCCAACAACGTGCAGGTGGTTCCCAAGGACAAGAACCCTCCCAACACGCCAGAGCTCCGCCCAATTGAGAAATACTGGGCTATTGTCAAGCGGAACCTAAAGAAGACCAAAAAAACTGCTAATGAAGAGCAGCAGTTCAAGGCAAACTGGCTTTCTGCGGCGAAGAAGGTGGACAAGGTGGCTGTACAAAATCTGATGGCAGGGGTCAAGCGTAAGGCCCGGCAATTCGGATTGAGAAAAGCGGAAGCCTAACTGAATATTTTTCCTGAATTTTATACTAATTGAACTTGAAAAAGATATTTAATTTGATTTTTTAAATAAACGGTTTCACCGATTTACACGCGTTTTCCCTTGACCAAATTTTGACCGTATCACCCTTTATGGGTCGATATGATGCTGGATCCCCTGGCGTCTTTCCTGGCTTTGGCAGTAGCTCCAGCTTCTGAATTTCCACCAGTCTGGAAATCTCCCCTCTTCAAGACAATTCTGCAACACATTCCTAAAAATGTCTGGATACTGTAGCGCCGCTTTCAATGCCACGTTGGGAATTCCATCCGGAACCGGAGCTTTGTTCACCGTCTGCCCTTTTGCCACTGACAAGTGCTCATCGTTGGAGAGTCGTGTACCATCAGTTGTGCCTGCAACTTCATTGCCGTACGGTGTCGGGGGCCATGCCGTAGGGTCGTGCTGATCTACGTAGGGTCGTGCCATTCACGATCGTCTTCAGCTTGTCCGGGCATCATCGCTTGACCCTCAAACTTTGCCATCACTACACACTACACTACACTACTGTGTGTGTGTGTGTATGTGTGTGGGCGTGTGTGTGTGTGTGTGTGTGTGTGTGTGTTTGTGTGTGTATGTATGTGTGTGTGTATGTCCAAATGATTGCTCCATAATTTTTAAGGCACATTTTATAAAATTTCCCAAAAAATCTATAAAAAAAATCTCAGACATTCCTTGAGGCATTTCTTCTGGCGTTGCTATAGCTATTCTTCAGGAGTTTGTAGTTATTCATCCGGAGATTCTTTCAGGAGTTTTCTCTGGCAGTTCATCGGCAGTTTTTCAAGAATTTCTTGTGATGATTTTTTAGAGGAATCCCTGGAGGGCACGTGGTAGAACTACACGGTAATTTCTCAAGTAATTCTTGGAGAAAATCTTATTTTGTTGGAGAAATCTAAGAAGATTTTTTTTCAATGAATTCCACAATCTCTTATAATCAATTCTTAACTTTATAAACTCCACAAGGGGTTTTCGTAGAATATTTTTTTAAATTTTTGTTAAGTCTGTCTGCAAGGATTCTTACATATAGTTCTACAGAATATACTACAATAATTATTTCAAGTATTCCGATAGGGAATTGTTTGTTTCAAAGTTCATCAAAACATTGCTCCACAAATGGGGCAGAATCTCCTACAGGGGTTTCTAAAAAACACTGTTCTTCCAATTTAGAACTATTTTCAGGCATTCACGCAGAGGAATTTTGGGGAAGTTAGAATGATGTTCTACATAGTTTTTTTAGAAGTGATTTTTTTATCTTTAATATAACCTTGCAGTGTGAAAACCTAGATTTTGCGCAATTGTTAAACATTTGCAGAACGATGGCATCGATTACAAAAAAGACTTGTGGGCTTTGGATCAGATGGAGCATGAGTAATGATGGGTTCTGAAACATGACTGTCCTCATTTGATAATTATCCTTGTGCGAGCTACGCATGCGGAAATCGGCCATTGCACCTGGAACAGTTTATCGATTCAACACAATCCAAGGAATTCTAGATGATACAAAGTGTATTGGAATCGACGCCTTTGAAATTCCGCTGTCAAATGGAATTTAGAACGGTTTTCGGAGCTCGTGTTCTTTTTCTCGTTCCAATCCATCTGCGATAACCAAACCGCAGAGCACATTCTCTATCTTAATGACCCGATGAGGCTGTCACTGATCCTCTTCTTGAGCTACGTATTGCCCCTTATCAACTAAGCGAAACGTATCTTTCAGTTGGAGCCTCCGTAATACAAGAACATAAATGAGCTTATATTTGTGAGGAAGATTACCTAAAACACCTGACGGATTTCGGAGTTTCTGAATTCTGAATTCGAGAAAAATCGGAAATATAAATCGGGTTAGCAGCAGCAGGGATGCTTAGAACCGGAAGTCTCGACGATAACAGGAAGGAGGCTTTCTACTCGATCTGCTCTGCTTTCTGTGCCGGGTTTATTGGACAGATCATTAAGCGCTTTGATCTGAACGATCCAGTTCGAATTGCTGCACCGAATGTGCACTCCAAGGCAGTACACTTTGAAGTCGATCAACTCGATTATTAAACAATATCTGTACTTCTTTGAAAGCGGTGAAGAACAGGCCATCAAGAATAAGTTTCGTGAGCTAAGGACGGCAATCGCTGCAAGGCCATCGAGGTGGAAAATCGGATGACTTGGAAACTTATTGTAGAAAACTGCTGTATTTGAAAGGAGCAGATGGGAAGCTGGCTATTTCCTTGCTAAGAAAGTTCATTGCAAACTTTCGGTCCGAAACTCGTAACACCGTTTGGTCATCCTCTTGATAGATAACAAATTTGCACGCTTGTCTGATACGAACAATGCCTTGAAGATGGACTCCACAGATTAGAGGTGGGCAAAATGGCGCACTATTGCGATCGGCTCCGAACAGTTCCACTCATTGAAGTGAGCTAGTTCTTCAGAACCGGTCATTTCCTCTTTTCCTAGCACTTAGCTAATTCGGATCAGCGTATTGAGATTTTTGAGAAAAAAAAATGTGTATTTATCGTTGAAATATTCGATTTTTTTTGTTTTTAAACGGTAATTACAATTTTCGAAATATGTTTCGCGGTTAGCCTACTACGTGTCTCACCAACCAGTTGTTCTGCTTTGGAAAAAATCTGGTCACAAGGTGCAGGAATGCACAACCTTTTCAACATTATCTGATGCCGATGCCGATTGGGGTTCAGCTTGCTGATTTTCATACGAAGTATAAATATTCTCCGCATTTTGTACGTGAGGCCTTGGTTTGTCGCGTTGTATATTCCACATCTCTAAAACTTTGCTTCTTAAACAGTGGGTAGAGAAAGTTGGCTTGAACGATCAGTTCGTTCGATTCTCTTTCCCCGAACTGCTTGTTGAGATCATCTTCCAGTTCATCAACCATATTTTCGATATTTGGAGGAAGAGAATCGTTTGAATGGAGTTTGATACGTTTCCTCATAATGTGGGCAAGTACTCAACTTTAGGTAAGCAAACAGATTTTTCTGACGAAATTTCAATCGAAACCTCATTGAAAATGCCGAGAAGCGGGTCGAATCCAAAAAGGCCAAAGTTGAACTTACAGCATCTTTGTTCAATAGCAATTGTTCTAACATTTCGAACGTGGAGTTCTATCTCGTCAGAACATTCTGCTTTAGCTTAGGAGGATTTTTCCCTAATTTAATGATGGGCCTTTCCATCTCGTTCCCGCTCTCGCTCACTTAGTACAACTAGCTTTAGCAGTTGGTCTGTAGCTCGGGAGTCACATATCAATAGATCATTGCACTGAATGTATTAACCTCACTTTTTTGACAGTTCAGGGAGCTTGTTTACAAGGTGTTCGAATTCGAACTGCTCAAACTAAATTTTTCATTGCCTTTTTTCTGGATTCTATATGATAAGATTCAGGAAATAATGTAAAAATAAGTACTGCTGTCTGTTTTCCGGCTGTTTTACTTCATTCGTAATAAATTTAGAGCACAAAATCTCAACCTGATCATACCGAAAATATTCTAAGTCCACGTAAACAAGCTCCCTGAACTGTCAAAACTGCATTGATGACGCAATCGTGCAATGATCTATAGGCGCTCTCGCTCAGTTATATTGCTCTAGCTCCCCTATCACATGGTACAGTTCGTGAGCTAGGATAGATTCTGCCGTTCGCGCTCTCGCTCGCTTGTCATATCAAGACCAACAATTGAAAAGGGCCTAACACCGAAATGTAAACAAATCGTTTTAAGTTTCATTTAATAGATCATGAGCATCTCCTACATCATAGTTAAATTTGAAAGTATACCTAACTTTGTTGAAAAAATATATCAGATTATAAAAAGGGCCTATAACAAGCTCTTGCATTCATTATGATGAGGCCTTCATTTCAAAGGCCTTATAATTGACATGAACGAACGCTTTTTATAGGGCTTTTTTTAATGTATGATTGAAATTCTTCTTACGGTTTCTAGAGTTCTACGAAGATTTCTCATCTTAACTTCGAAACGGTTTTATTATTTTCTGTTGTTGAAAAAATTAACAGTGGCCTCAACACAAAATGATGTTATAACAAGCCTTATCCCGAAGGACTCTTATAATTTCTCGGCGAAGAAGAGCCTCAACACGTAGGCCTCATTGAAAAAACTGACAGTAAAGAGGCATAACAAAGAGGCCCCATGATGTTTTCAATCTAGAATTGGGCGTTATTTTTTTCTTTTCGTGTTTTGCGGTAAACAAAGATGTTAATATAATTCATTCTTACAAGATTATATGCATCTCATCAAACTTCAATCGTCAACTTGATTAAAGCAAGATAAACTGATTTATTGTTTAAATAGGATTTATTAATGTAATATTCAATTTGATTATCGTTTTCCTGATTGTTTACATTTTGGAGTTAGGCCCTTTTCAATTGTTGGTCTTGATATTGCAAACAGAAATAGCTCCCGTTCGCGCTCCCGCTCACATATTAGTTTTTTGTGAGCTGAGCGGGTGAGCTACCGCTCATTTAAAAAGAGCATTGGGTCACTCGTTCATCTTGGTGAACTAGTTCTGATGCATTGCCAACCTCTACCGCAGATTGTTCCTTGATGCCAAACCATCATTGATCTCCTTCGCCAAAGCGATTTCCGCGGACTGTTTAAGCTTCTCCAGTGACATGAAATACTTTTTGTCATTAACTGAGTGATGACTCGCTCCACAATCAAGCTTGAACGTAACTTTGCTGTGGTTAACATCCAAAGACTTTTTCTTACCAGCCATGAAAGCAACAGCCTTGTCATCAGAAACGTCGTTAGCTTTAGATTGCAACTTTACTCGATAATCCTTTGCCAATTGGCTTTTTGGATCCTTAACACTGTAATGTGAAGGTTCTATTACAGCTCCGAGACCGTTTGTCAAGTATGAAGATTCGTATCATAAGCATCCACAGGCAATATCCTTAATAGTGATACAATCATTTCAATTCAACATGATCCAATCGACAATCAAAACAGCTTTCTTTATATGTTATATTTTTCTTTTCATTTCAGGAACGGATGAACCTGGTTGATCTCATGTGTGAATTCGTGGAGGCTATGAATCCAACCCTGCATTTATCTCGGTAATTTATCCTGACTTACATTGACAGTTAATTTCGCAACTTACCACTTATTTATTACTTCTACAGAAAACCGGAAATTCTTAAGGATCGTGATCTCTCCGGTGAGCTGAAAGACGTCTGGAGCGCGGTGCAGGCTTGCCGCGAAAAAGGACGTGTCGACAGTGGTCCGCCGGAAAATCTAGTCGTCTACACGGAATTTGGGCCCGAAACGGCCCCGTCATACGAGCAATCTCAACAACAGCAAAGACACCAACCTCAACAGCAGCAGCAGCAGCAACACCTTCATTACCAGCAACAGGAAGATTTTCAGCTTCGTCTCGGGTCGACCCAATACGACCACCTTTCATACGAACAACAAACGCAGCATTTCTATCAACACGGTCGGCAGTCGTTGGGTGATCCCTTCTCAAGCCGACCTGCCCAGCAACCACCGCTAACCCATGATCACTATAATATCGCTAGCAGCAAACCACAGCCGCAAAAGCATCAACAAAGTGCAATTACAAACAACAGTATTGAACCGAACTCAGAGAAACAACAACAACCAACCGATGTCCCCGATAGTGCCAGCAGCAACAACAGTGAACAAATAATGAACAGCACCAGCAACAGCATCCCAAGCGTTGACGATTTGATCAAAGAAACCGACAGTCTGAAACTCTCTCCTGCAGCCAGCGGAGGAGTCTCTACAAAATCCAACGGTCTCACACTGCCAACCGGAGGAGCGGGAGGCGCACCATCGTCTCCTGTCACAGAGAATACCGCAGCGACCTCACCATCATCAACGACATCATCATCATCATCATCAGCCAATATCGATTCCAACAACCCAGTGCCAGTAGCTACCAAGCAACAAACATCACCCACTTCGCCAACGCAGCAGCAGCAAACGGTGACGATCAGTCCAACGGCTGCCACGCCACCGACTCCGCAGAAGGAGTCGAAGAATTCCTCCAGCCATAACTTTTTCCCCATGTTCCGATCTTCCAAGTCGTCATCTTCGTCGTCGAACAGTGACAAGTCTTCGTCCCACCACCATAACGATAAGGACAAGGACAAAGATGGCACAGGTGAACCGACGGCACCGGATACTCCAGTCAAAACGAGTAGCAAAAAGAGTGGGTTGAACTTTTTCCGACGGAACAAGTCGTCGGAGAGCAAGAAGGAACAACCCTCGACGCCGACGAAGCAGGTGCCACCGCCGGTATCTCAGCAACCGACGACGGCCGAAAACAACAAACTGAACCTGTTGGTGGACGAAAGTCTACTGCACCACCATCACCACATGGAGGGAAACAACGGAACGGGTGAGATTATCGAAAACAGCTCCGCGACCATCGCGGCCAAGTAATGACAGACAGCAATGACGGATGCGTGGGAAATTTGTGATAGAATGGGCCGAATGTGAGTGGTAAGTGCCGCCGGACAAAGGGGGCGCGTGCGTCTGTATATATCACGGATGTTAGGAAAGGTAAGTTTGATTGAATTTATCAGGAGGACCTCACTGAGAGAGCGAGAGAGAGATTTTGCTCGTTGGTTGCCACCGCTGCAACTATTGATAGTTGATGTTGGTGTGATTTTTTTTCGGATCAGACGACTTCGGGAAGGTGGACATTTTCGATAAAATCGGATAGGTTTTATAGGTACTGTTTTTTTTTCATTTGAATCTACACCTTATTCGTCGGTGTATCATAACTTAGCCGAATCAAGATCTAAGTTCTTCATTAAATTTCGGACGTAAATTAGAAAGTCACTGATTGGACGCTTCTTTTTAAATGTGAATAATAGTTGTATTCGTCGATTCAATTTTTTATAACCTTATCAGTCACAATTGTAATTGTCGTAATTGAAAAGTACCTTTAAGTTATAACCCTTGAGATATTCGAACCTTTCGAATTGATCGCAAGATGATTCTATCGAACATGCTCCTCACGGACCCGAAGCGACACAAAGCAAGAAACTAAAACAAACCTTACCACACCGAGAGCTTAGAGCTTTTTCTCAACTTTTTGAACATAGTACTTCCTAACCAATATTTTAAAACGAAAAGAAACAGCAACAAAAGTAACACAACTCCAATACACTAGAGCAAATGGATGTCGTTTTATTGGATAAGACAGAACAAAAACGAAGATCAAAAGCTACCCATCAAACAACAGGAAAAGAGATGAAAATTGAAAATCAATCAAAAAAGCATGGTTTAGATTCATTCTATTGTAAATGCAAAATCGCTTGAACTGATTAATTAGGAGAGCCATTCTCGTTGGTAGTAAGCGTTTTGTGATACATAGGTTTGGTTTTCTCAGAGCTTTCACACACAAGTTGAACACCTGCTTTTCTACACTATAAATACTGTTTTTAGAGCTTAGTTTGGGCGTGCGAGTGATAGATAGGGGGCGAGTCTGGAAGACACTCGAATCAGCTGCGACGAAAGGTACCGGGAAGATAAGCTGCCATTTTTTTCCTCAAATTATTACGCGTGTCCTAGCAAGTAGTTGAACCGAGCGATTAGACTGCGGTCGATCGATAGTGAGGTGCAGAAAGGATTAGAACTGTATGGTAAAATGAAGAATAAATCTTAGAAGAAAAGTTAAGGTATGCGAAATGTAGATCAAGTAACGCAGGCACAAGTTCTTAGTGAACTAGTGAAATTGCTAGTCGAAATCATGTAGTCGCTATCATTGCGTTGTACGGCTACCTACACCGAATATGATTGTTTAGCATGTACAACAAAACACATCCCCTGTACACTAACTAGTACTATCCACTACCTACCCAGTTCCGATTAACTATAATAGGCGAATTCTCTAGGCTAACTATTCGACGAATGGACTATCGGGAATGTTTCTATCACTGCCTAATTTTCATTCATTCGACATTTACGTAAGGACGGAATTCAATCGTTGTTAGATTTGATGGCTTAGTTGTATGTTGTTTGCATGCCATTCCGTAGGCTGTGGGCGTGGGAATATCAGGGTGGCCACAGACTCGGGAAAATCGGGAATTGCGGGAAAAATGCGGGAATCTAAAATCATCGGGAAATATGCGGTGAAACATCAGGAATTTCAAACATCGGAAATTTTTGTCATATGGAAGGAACCATACTCACCAATTTCAAAGGATTTGAGTAGCGTTTTTGTCGTTTACTCGGCCCAACGATCTCATTAACGGAACGAAACAGTGTTTTTCTGCAAATCCAACATTGTTGTAGAAGATAGCTCATTGCTATATGGATGACCCGGTTGTCAACTGAAAGGCGTTCAAAGAATTGACTGGGGAAATCAGGGCTCTGCGAACCAGCCCTGGTTTTGAAGTCCTCAACATCGTTAGCTGCGGCATGCACGTCATACACAATTCCTTCAAGGAAGAGCTAAGACAAACAAATTTGCATGTGGATCATTTTCTGCTGGTTTTGTTCAGCCTGTTCAAAACGTATCGCTTAGGGCATCTTCAGCGGTAGTCTATTTTTGGAACAACTTTATGGTTTATTTGCATCAACAAACTTGAATAGAACCAGCTTACTGCCAGTAGAGCGTCGTTAGCAGACGACGAGAATACTTGCTGTTTCGTTTGGCTGAAGGTGAGTGTGTAATCAATATTAGTTAATGCTGATTTGTAATTTGGCAGTGGAAAAACACGAGTCGAAAAGGAGAGCGCCAGGTCCTGGAAGACGCCCCAATGTCGACCGTGATTTCCGTTTCGGTCATTAAAAGCTGTTCCAGGACTACTTTAGCGACACGCCAACCTATGACAAGAAATACTGTCTGCGTCGTTTCAACATGCCAAGGGAGATGTTCCTGGACATTATGCGATAACTAGATGACTTTTTTCAGCAGTTGCGATGCAGTTGGAAATGTTGACCTGAGTCCGTTACAAAGGTACACTGCAGCCTAACGGATGTCGGCGTACGGTTTCTCAGCTAGTTCTTTCGACGAAAACATGAGGGTTGAGGATTTTTTGCAAATCCATCCAGAAGACTTACGGCCCGCAGTATTTGCGTCCCCCAACACCGAAAGAGGTGAAGAAATTGATAAACGAAAATGCTTCCCAGAAATTCGAAAAAAAATCGTATTAATTCTGTGAGCTTCCTAGAAACTCAGGGAAATTATCAGAAACCTCCCCGAGGTTTTGCTATTCTCCCTGATGTCAACGGAACAGGGAAATCAGGGAACTTTCCAGAAAATTAGGGAACTTCCTAGAAGTTAAGGATTCTTTCTAGAAGTTCAGGCAACTTCCCTGAAATTCAGATTGTTTCATAGAAATTCTGGAAATTTTTCATAAATTCATGGAACTTCCCAAAAGTAAAGGGTGCTTCACAGAAGTTCAGGCAACTATTCAGAAATTCAGGCAGGTTCCCAGAAGTCAGAAGTTCATAGAAATACTCAATATGTTCAGGGAACTTCCCAGAATTTCAGGGAACTTCCCAAAAGTTCAAGGAACTTTCCAGAAAATTAGAGAACTTGCCATATATTCAGAGAACTGTCCAGAAATTCTTGAACTTTTTGAAAAGTAGGCGGATCTTCCTAGAGGTTCAGAGAACTTCTCAGAATTTCATGAATTTTGCTAGAAGTATACAGATCTTGTCAGATCAGTATACGGAACTTGTTAGGGCCACTATGGAAAAAATGGTTAGACTCGGGCGCCTGACAGTCAAAGCTAAATCGTAAATTGAATTAGAATCTTCTACTAGCCCCTAATGTGGAATTTTGTTTTGCCTCTAAACCGGCAATTAATTAAGCGACAGAATTTGCCTAAATTTCCGACAAAGACGTTTCGGCATTCCGCAACGACTTATGATCTATTTACTATGGTTTTTTGAAGCTACTAAACTAATCTCCATTAATATTCCCTTTAACGCGTTAAATAGCTAAAAAGTGTCTGGATCTGTGCCTGGAAACGTTCGTAGATAAAGAATATCTGAGCGCTGCAGTTGCTCACAAAGTAAAAGAAGAATTTGGGCAGCTGTGGTCAATGCCGTCTGACGTTGCTTGCCGGATTCCAGAGAAAAAAAACATCGTTTGAACAAATTTTGGCTAGAACTGATTGATCATTCCAAGAAGAAGCTGCCAAATTTGTAAAAAATAGCTCATCCTGTCGCACAAAAATGCTTATTTTCAATAAATGGAAAGTGTCTGGTGGTGAACCAATCTGAAAAAATTTTTGCAGAATTTTTTTCAGCATACATTCGAATTTGAACGCGAGGTCAATTCGCTTCGCGTATATTATTTAGTTCATCATTCGAAGGAAAATCATCTGGTTTCTAGAAAATCATCGTCCGCTTGCATCTATCATTCGAAAATGCGATTTTAATGTCTTGATATGAACCGGCGGAGGATTCATTCGATAAGAGGATGATGTTTGGGTTCAGTGGGGTAACGTTTGCGTAAAAGAAACGGACTTTTTTTTCGGATGGTGATAAAAGAAAAGGTAAGACAGCTAATTGCTTTTGATAAATTTCCCATGGAAGGTAATTATTTAAGCTTACTTGCAAAAAAAAATCAACGCCCTTGCGAGCGGCCTTCCGGCAATTAACCGGAAAATTCCCCATGGCGGACGAAAAATTTCCCCGTTCACGACCAGTCCGGAGCGATGGAAGAGCGGCTTTGACATCCCCTTCTCGCTGATTGTCAGCCACAGCAGCACCTTCTTGGGGAACTTGGTGTGTGAAATGAACTTCACCTCGGAGCTCACTTCCTTCGTGGGGGAAGTAAAATACGAAGTGCCTCCTGACATGTATGTTCATGTTCGCCAGGTACTTTTTCACTGTTTGGCCGGTTAAACCGACCTCCCGGCCAAGCGCACGCAGCGATGTAGCCACTTTTCCCTCGGTCTGCCTCTTCAGCATCATTTGGAGCTTCTTGCCGCTCAGGGTCGTCGGCCGTCCGGAACCGGGCTTTCTTTCGATGCTCTGATTGTTGTCTAATAGTGCCAACCTGTTGAATATGCCTGAACGGGCGTATCCGGCGTACACAAAGTGCCGCATGATGTCCGTTTTCGACGCAGTGGGGTTCAGTTCTTTGAACGCCCACACTTCTGAACGGAGTTGCTTCGATGTTTTTGCCATCGCGGTTAGAGTTCGACTGATAGAGCTGTCAAATTTTGTCTGCTGACTCATGGATTACTATGATTGATGCTGCATGGGTAGTTTCGTCAGTGTGGGTAAGAAAGTGAAGGTAAACCCATGAAAAATCGGCAATTTTCGTCCATTTTTTTGAATGCAAACGTTATGGGTTGCAGGATTTGCAGTAGCACAATCACTTTCTAGCTCCCGGATTTAAGCTGCTTGACAATAGATTTCGTTTGCATCCCGTTGAATTTATATTTATTACTATTGGAAATCTCCACAATTGTTGAATGTGTTCTCTCTACCTGTCCGTTGCTTTCAGATGAAGAAGCAAACTCTCTTGTCACTCCGAGTGCATTTAGGAAAGTTTTTTATTGTACTGATTGTACTGAAAAAGTGTCTCATGGTCTGTTACAATAGTCCTAGGTACGCCAAAATAAGTAAAATATTGCTTTCTGTATTTGCGTGAGATTTCTTTACTTTATATAATGCATTGAATGGATCGACTATGGAAAGAAAACTAAAATGACCTATCAAATGTTTTTTCTGTTACTGGTCTCGGAGAAAATTTTATATTAAATGTCTTCCGTTCATACTTATGCGTATTGCATTGTTGGCAAGAATTTACGTTGGTGCCAATTAGTTTGATCATACTAGGAACAAATTAACTGCGTTTAAGCTGGCCTTCTACTGCTGTTATGTCTCTATGGGCTCTTTCATGCTCTTTTGTAATTAACATGTTCTGTCTGTCTTCTTAGCCACATCTTCTACTCTATTTTGAGTGACCTTTTTGGGAAAAATGGGTTTTGAATGTTTCTTGAATTAATTGTATCAAATTTTCAGGGGCCATAATTGCAGTTTGTTTTCTGTTATGATATTTTTTTATAAAACGTGTAATTTCCTCTATGTTATAATTTGGTTGATCGATAATTGTTCTATTGTAATGTGAAAAGGGTTTTCTTGGAGGACGCTAGTAAAGTTAGCTATTTTGAATATTAGTTGCCTCTTGAAATTATTAATTCGTTCAGTTAAATGAATAAATGGTCTGCTGAATGAATGGTTTCTAAATCATTATCTTCATCTTGGTGTTCCAATGGTGGGTTTCCTGTATTTTCTTGGGCTTGTAGTTCTTGATTTAAAATGAGAGAACTGTTAATATCAATAGCATTACAGTTTATTTCTTGCGGTTTCCTGCTGAGTGCTTCAGCAACCACATTTACTTTCCCTTCTGTGTATTTTATTTCATAATCAAAATTTTCTAGTTCGAGTCTCCACCTAATAAAAGTTAGTGGCTCATGGTCTGTTACTAGAAGAAACTTGTTTCCATAAAGATAGTATTAATATTTATCAATTGCCCTTATAATTGCGAGTGCCTCTTTCTCTGTCGTCGAGTAGTTGGCTTCCGTTTTATTTAACGTTTGAATTCCAAATTTGAGATAGTACAGCACCAAGTGCATAATTACTTGCATCATCGGTGGTCATAATAAACAATATCTGATCAGATGCAATTATCTGCTTTAAGTCTTAAAAGCCTTTTTAAAATCATTATTAGATACGTCAACTTGTGTATCTTTTTTCATGTATCTTGTCAGAAGTTTCGTTATTTTCGAATAATCTTTGATAAATTTCCGGTAGTTGCCGGTTAAACCGAGAAATTGTTTAATTTCTTTTTGTGATTTAGGCAAACTCCATTCTACTATCTTTTTTTATTTTTACAGGGTTCGGTTTCATTCCGTCGGGCGTGATGAAATGACCTAAGAATTCGGTCTCTCTCTTTAAAAATTCACACTTGTCTATTTGAACTTTTAAATTAAATCTGACCAATGTTTTAGTATTTTCTAAATTGTATCCAATAATAATAATATTATCTAGGTAAACATAGCAAATTATCCCTATGCAGTCGCCTAGGATATTATTCATTGAACGCTGAAAGTGTCAGGATAAACGCAACCGTGTACTGAAACCATTCTATCATAATAGCCTGTAATATTATAAAGGACCTCAATAAATTAGTTTGCATTATACCTCTAACAAGAGCAGCAGCCTTTCCATATAGCAGTTACCCTGGAGACGATTTTGTTGAGCTGAAGAATTTTTTTCTCTAGATTTGAAAACGTGAAAATGAAAGCTGAAAACTAGAAGATTTCAATGGAACGAATTTTCCCAACTGGAGTTTCCGGATGAGACACTTCTGGAGGAGCGGCAGTTGATCGAGCGCATCCGGGTGGCAGCAGACGAAATTCCGGAGTTGCGGGCGGCCGATACGGATACGGCACAGCAAAAGGCGCAGAAGGAGACAAAGCTGGCGGAGCGGAAGCTGAAGGAAGCACAGTGCAAATCGCTACTAATAGAGAAGATCGCCGACTCGCAGTTAGAAT
>JASCZW010015885.1:0-19722 GCA_034211315.2 Aedes japonicus
GAAAATCAGACTTGTTTCAACGAAATGACGTAATAAGAGAGCGAGTTGTTATGTCATTATCGCTATTTGTGTGATTATGTTAGCATGTCTGCATCTATTTCTTGGATTGTATGCAACCTTACACTATTGTTTCATATTTTTAAAGTGAAACTGAAGCTTGAAGCATTCGCATAGATGACACAATTTTCGATAGTTTTTATCCCCCTGTAACGCTTTTACCAGTTTTGTATTTTAAAATCACAATTTTCATTTGATAAAATCAACAGACTTTTGACCATTGATGGTGTGTACCATATTTTGAACATCACTCATGATCATCAATATCATTATGATCATATGAATGATTTTTGTATAGATTGCTTCTTCGGTTAGTCAGTGATTATCTCTTAAATTTCTGGGAAACTCTCTTCTGATCTTCTGCAAGGCTCTTTGCTTTATTCTGGGAAGTTTCCTCCTGAACTTCAGGCAAAATTCCTCATGAACTTTTTGGCAGCCACTTCTTATTTTCTTCGAAATTCACATTTAAGAACCCAACCTTACCTTCCAGAAACATTTGGTAACTTTTTTCCTGAACATAGTACTTTCTAAACTTACGATAAGTCCTATCCTGAACTACGAGAAGAGTTTCTGCAAAACTTTGAGAAAGTACTCTCCAGAATTTCTTGGCAAATCTTCTTAAGTTGTTAGAAGTTGCCGAAATAATCTCTTCTTAACTTCAGGGGAGCATTTGCCTGAGCATCGTGGAAGTTTGTTCCTGAACATCTGAGAAATTCCTGCTTGAATTACTAGAAAGATCTCCCTATACTTCTGGAAAGTTTTTTCCTGATTTTATCAAAAGAATCTACCATAACTTCTGGGGTTTCGTGAACTTCGAGAAGTTCTCGTCCTGAAATGCTGAAATGTTCGATTCGGAACTTTAGGGAAGCTCTCTAGCACTTCTGGGTAGTTCCAACTGAACTTTTGGCAACTTCTGAGAAGTTCTCTTGTGAACTTCTGAGGAGTTCTCCAATGATTTTTTTGAAAAATTCCTTCTTGATCCTACAGGTAGTGCCCTCTCTGGTAGGTTTCTTCCTGAAATTTGGGGAAGTTTTTTCCTGAGCTTTTTCTTTCCAAACTTCTTGTACAAGACTAAACCACCCATCGAGCTACAACCCTGGATTCGATCGCCGTCGCTGCTCAGCTGATCGATAGTCAACAAGGGCAATGAGCCATCCCGGCTATTGTCTATACAGTATCAACTAAGACAATATCCAGATATTGTGAAGGATGGCAGCATCCACTACCAACGATCGACCGTACGGAGAGCGAACGATGAGTGCCGAACCTAGGTAGTTCGCTGAAGACGAGAGCGGGAGAATTGGGCTCAACAACCATGGGTCAACCGATGACCATCCAAACGAGGAGCGTGTTAGTCAGTTGGTTTCGGTCACCGTGGAGTGCGGTTGGATCCCATCGGGGATGATTATTATTTGTTTAATAAGTGTTAGTCATTTTAGTAGTTAATGTTCGATATTAAATGTTGTTTTAAAGAGAATAAATGTAGTTTGTGATTTGTGTGTGAGCTGTAACTATGTTTTTTTGTAACCTGTGAGGAGGAAACCCCGCATCCCAAAGGTGTACAATACCCGCACCCCGCTTCCAAAGGAAAAACCTGTAGTCCTGTAGTACGTAGGTGGTAATCAATTACCAGTCCCCAAGCAGTGTTGGAGTCGGCGACCAAAATCCACTGCACCAATCGAAGGAGGTAAGCCGGCTACCCAACACTTCTGATTGGTCCCATCCGGAACTGTGAGGGAAACTTTATTCCAAAATTTTTAGGAAAATTCCCTTAAATTTGTTCTTGAAGTTTCTTCCTAAACTTCTGAGAAGTCCTCTTCAGAACTTTTGGGAAGTTTTCTCCAGAACTTTGGAGAAGTTTGTTCCGGAACTATTGGGAAATTCGTGCTCAAATAAGAAGGAAGCACCCCCAATGCTCCTGGGAAGTTTCATTTTTTTTCTCTAAAGAATTTTGAGAAATCCGTATTCTGAAATGCAGATTGTTCTCGTCTGAACTTTGGAAAAGCTGCCAAGCACTTCTAGGAAGTTCCAACTAACCATTCGAGAAGTTTCTTCCGGAACTTCTGGTAATTTATTTCCTGAACTTGAGAGAAGTTCTTTCCTCAGTTTCTATGACGCATCGTGCTCAAGATTTTTTTCCTGATTTTTTGATAAATTATAAGTAGTGCTTCTCCTGGAAATTTGGGAATGTTTTTTTTTCTGAACTTCTGGGAAGTTCAACTTTGAATTTCTGGGAAGAACTCCAAAATCTCTGAAAAACTCCAAACTCCAGAGAAGTCTTCTTCTCTACACTTTTTCTGAAGCTCTGGTAAGTCCTCTCCTGATTATTGGGGAAGCTCTGTCTTGAAATTCTGGTATTGAACGTCGGTAATGAATTTTTGAAGGTTCTTCTAGCATGAACTGGTTGCGTCCAATACTTCTGAGAAGTTTCTACCTGACCATAGGAGAAGTTTTTTTTCGAGGAAGTATCTAAATTTCTCAAATATGATTTGTTTTGTTGTGAACTTTGATTTTCGATATGACTTAATAGCAAAGGACCAATATTACCAACGCTTTGACAGTAATTTTTCGCATGGGTTTCAACACGTGTTGGATTGAACACTACATAAGTAGGAACTCAATGTTACCCTCAGAAAGGTCCTATACGATACTTATCCAAGTGGCCTCCAAGTGGCCCACCGCATTCGTTACTTCAAGGATTTCTACTTTAAATGACTCCTACGATATTTCAAAATATTACAACAAAGCTTAATACCGTATATACTATTCTGTTCAGATCCTCGTACGTTTTAAATTCGAACGTCAGAGAATACCTTTATATGGAATTTAAAAAACATTTTAAATGTCTGTAAAAATCTGCAACATAAATAAAATGTGTGCTAAATGTCTGGATCGTTAAAAAAGTCTGCAATAAAAATGAAAAGTCTGCAAATTTACAGACATGTCTGTGAATATGGCATCCCTGGATGCCAGATATGTTTTTCAAAGTCTGCGATAAAAATTTAAAATGTCTGGAAATGTCTAAAATAGTCTGTAATTTTTGTTGTTGTGAAATTAGGATTTTTTTTGCTAAAAAGGCGTAATAATAGAACAAGTTGTGTTATTTTCGCTATAAGTGTGATTGTTTAAACATTTTTCATCTATTTCTTGGATTGTATGCAATCTTACACTATTGTTTCATATTTTTAAAGTGACACTTATGCTTCAAGCATTCGCATAGATGACACAATTTTCGATAGTTTTTTTCTCCTATAACTTTCTTTCCAGTTTTGTTTTTTAAAATCAAAATTTAGTTTTCATTTGAAAAATTCAACAGACTTCTTTTCTTTGTCCAAAACTAACCATTGAATTACAATGAGTAACAGAGTCAACTTTCCGTTACATAAATTGAATTTCAAAATTTTTATTTTTAACAAAAAAACACTACAATGAAAATTATTGTTATGAAACAAAATGAGGGGCTGTCATCTTGCGTATCTTCGATTTATTTATCGGTATTAAAACGTGCATTTTATATTTTTGTTAACATATTCTAGCTATATGATGTCATGTATTTAATGAAATATTGAGTGCTATTGTGTGTATTATGAATTTTAAACAGTTTTTCAGCTTAGTATAGATTTTTTTAAACCAACCCACTTTGAACTTATCTACCCGTGCACTTTTAGTGAGTTTATTCGTATTAGGATACGGAGGTGTATATTTTTAAGGCTTGTATTTATGGTTTAGTTGATATATAGAGTTGATTGCATATTGGATAAAATATTCAACAACCCCTTTTTTATGTTAATTCCTCATATATGATTTATATTATTGTAAAACTAGATTTTCGTTGTGACTTAACCGTTAGTAGTGATGTGACCAAAGCTTTGACAGTAATTTTCATTGAGAATTGAAGATTATTGTGTTTCTATTGTACAGTCTATGACATATTATCAGACCGAATATGTTCAGCTACTTCTACAAACAATTTTATTTATATATTTATTTTATTATTTACATAGCATAACGTCATAATACTATAACATAGCCTGATACACAATATCCCTCCATAATAAAGACTGTATTCGATGAAATTTGGACACACAAAATAGATCACCAAAAATTTTTCTTGAGCCCGATTCATTTCAAACTTTCTGGAAATAAAGTACTTACAAAATGGTTAAGTTTTGACATCATTGGTTTATTGAACCTCTTCTCCCAACCCAAAACCCACACCTTTGCCTTGACCCCTTTCATCAAATTTTGGGCAATGATAGGACCGACTTGCTTACTTACGTTTAACCACACTTTCTTTAGTTCAAGTTCATTTTCTATCAGTTTTGGAGTTTTAACGAGCTTTGCCTGCATGATTGCCCAAAATTTTTCAATTGGGCGAAGTTTCGGAGTGTTTTGAGGGTTGACGGCTTTTGGTACAAAAACTACATTATCATCTTTGTACCAGTCTAAGACGGGCCGGGCATAGTGGCAAGATGCCAAATCCGGCCAAAACAGTGTCAGGCCATCGTGAGACCTCAAGAAGGGCAGAAGTCGTTTTGGAGGCATTCGTCCTTGTAGATTTGCCCGTTGACGGTCCCAGAGGTGATGAAGGGCTGACTCATTTTGCCACATCCGCAGATCGCTTGCCAGACAAGGAATTTTTGGCGAGTTTCGACAGTTTCTTCTTCCGTACACTCTCCGGAACGGCCAACTTAGAGGTGGCGACGTAGTGTTTCTGTCCTGGCATTTGATTGGTGTCGGCTTTAATGTAGGTCTCATCGTCCATCACAATGCAGAACGGTTTTGTGAGCCACTCCCTGTACAGTTTTCTTGCACGAGTTTTGGCCAGCGAGTTCTGAATCCTAGAGGGTTTGAGCTGTTTAGTGGAATACTTGTAACTATAAATTAGAAGAAAAATTAGTAATCTCCATTTAATTCCAACTACCTTTGCTTATCTTCGACAGATACAGCGTATTTCGTCTACAATGTACAGACTTCTTCAGTGTACTCGTACTAATAACTCGACTAGTCGTCGACGAGTCGAGTTATTAGTACGAGACACTGAAGAAGTCTGCACATTGTAGACGAAATACGCGTATCTGTCGAAGATAAGCAAAGGTAGTTGGAATTAAATGGAGATTACTAATTTTTCTTCTAATTTATAGTCACCGAGTTCTGTTTATCGCTCCGGTTCGGTGCCTTCTGGACCTTGTACACATGTAATCCAGAACGTTTCATTGTTTTCTGCACAAAACAAACTGAAACTTTCGCCTTTTTCGCAACATCCCTGATCGAAATGTTGGGATAACGCTTAAATGGGTTCAATACCATCCTAGCCTTCTCCGGATTTGATGTGCCACGTTTTTTGCCACTACCATTTTTTCGCTTGGTTGTCTTACGGTCCTTGAACGTTTTGATCACATGAGATACGGTTGAATGTGCGATTCCGAGCTGTTTTCCGATCCATCGATGAGAAGCGTTTGGGTTTTCAATGTGATTGCTCAAAATTTGTTGGCGCACTATTTCTTCATTCGAAGCCATCACTGAAATCACTCGACCGATTTTCACGAAACTCATTACACGATTGACACAACACAATAAAATATATTCAGTTAAAATTTCAATAATTTTTACCCACACGCTAAAAAGTTACGAACAATTGCGTGTGTCCAAATTTCATCGAATACAGTCTTTATCCGATTCGTGGCCGCTCCTCTCCAATCCCTTGGGCACCTTCTACCCCATAGGTCTTGCTCCATCTGCTCTGACCATCTTGCTCGTTGCGCCCCACGTCATCTTGTACCAACTGGATTCCTGTCGAACACCATTTTTGCAGCATAGTTGCCCGGCATTCACATATCCTGCCCAGCGTATCCTTCCAGCTTTTGCCACCTTATTAACACCCGTCGCTCAAAAACTCCGAGTGCTTGCAGGTCCTCATGGAGCATGGTCCATGTCTCGTGTCCGTAGAGGACCACCGGTCTTATTAGCGTTTTGTACATGGTGAACTTCGTACGGGAGCTAAGTCTGCTTGACCGCAGTTTGACCGTAGTGATCGTGTGACCACTGTCCTTAATGCCACCTATAAAGTATTATCCCAAATCATCTTCCAGCGACTGTCGCCAGTAAAGATTGGACTTGGAAAAAAGGCGACACTTTGTTTTTGGTGTAACTTTTTATCGCGTGGGTAAAAATTAATGAAATTTTGGGTAATGCTAGTTTAGAGTGTTATATTTATGTGTACAAAGTAGTAGTAGTTTCCAAGATGCATTCCAAACAAGAAGAGCTACGCCAGCAAATTTTGGGCGCGGTGATCGATAATCCTGGTCAGTCGCACAAATGGATCGGCAAAAGGCTTGGAATCTACCATTCCACCGTGTCCCGCGTTGTGAAGATGTTCCAGGAGACGAAGACCATCGAGCGGCGCGCTGGAAGCGGTCGAAAACTGAAAACGGAAGACCCAGAGAAGGCACGGAAGATAAGACAGTACTTTAAGAATAACCCGAACCTTTCCACCCGAGACATGATCAATTCGTCGAAGTGGTTCGTCCAGCAGACCATGAAGCGGGCTGGGCTACGTGTTACGTAAGGTCAGGAAGGCGCCAAACCGGACTGACTAGCAAAACACGGTGGCCAAATCGTTTGCTCGGAAGCTGTACCGTAAGTGGCTGGTCAAACCAGGCTGTCTCGTCATGGACGACGCGACATATATCAAGGCGGACACCAAACAAATCCCCGGCCTCGAGTTTTTTGTCGGTACGTCCCGCATGGAGGTTCCGGAAAAGTTCCAGAAGAGAAAGATGGACAAATTCGCGAAGAAGTACCTTTTGTGGCAGGTGATCTGCGAGTGCAGACGTTACAGCAAGCCGTTCGTTACAACCAGCACCATGAACGGGCAGATTTATCGAGAGGAATGCTTGCAGAAGAGCTTGCTGCCCTTCCTCCGCTCTCACCGTGGTCCCACGGTGTTCTGGCCGGATCTCGCTTTGTGCCATTACGCCAAGCCTGTAATGGATTGGTATGAAGCGAAGGGCGTTAATGTGGTCCTGAAGGAGGCGAACCCGGCAAATACACCAGAACTTCGTCCGATCGAAAAGTTTTGGGCAATTATAAAGAACAAAGGAAAAACATTCAAAACCGATGAAGCTTTGAAGAGAAACTGTGAGAAATTGTGTAAGGAAGATGGACAAACCCTCGCCCAAGATGTCATGAGCAGTGTTAAGGGAAATGTACGAGCTTGGGGAAGGAAATTCAATTAATAAATAATGCCAAAACATAGCTAATATATAGTTACTTAATCCCTGAAAATTTGAGAAGTATCAGATTTAAAATGAATTTTTGGTGATCATTTTTGTGTGTCTCATTTTTTTTGAGTCCAGTCTTTGGCAAATAGATTTGTGGGAAGTTATCAGGCCGGTTTCATCGAAGGACGGTCTACAGCGGACCAAATCTTCACTTTGCGGCAGATCCTCCAAAAGTGCCGTGAATATAGAGTCCCAACGCGAAATCTACTCATCGACTTCAAAGTCGCATATGATACAATTAACCGATATGAGCTATGGAAGATCATCGACGAGAACAGCTTTCCGGGGAAGCTGACCCGACTTATCAAGGCTACGATGGATGGAGCCCAGTGTTGTGTGAGGATATCGGGTGGATTATCGGGTTCATTCGAATCCCGCAGGGGGTTTCGTCAAGGTGATGGTCTCTCTTTGCCTCCTGTTTAACATTGCTCTTGAAGGTGTTATGCGACGAGCGGCGTTTAACATGCGAGGCACGATTTCCAACAGATCCGGTCAATTTATCTGCTTTGCCGATGACATGGATATTGTCGGCAGAACATTTGAGGCGGTGGCAGAGCAGTACACTAGACTAAAGCGCGAAGCAGAGAAGATTGGGTTGAAGATAAATTCGTCCAAAACGAAGTACATGCTGGCAGGCGGAACCGAGCACAACAGGACCCGACTGGGCAGCAGTGTAACGATCGACGGCGATGAGTTCGAGGTAGTCGATGAATTTGTCTATCTTGGCTCACTGGTTACCTGTTTCATCCCGCCTCACCGTACATCGTGTTCCATAGCACCGGATCCAGGCTCAAACCTTGTGGGACACTTGCGGTGATCTGAACACGTTTCTGGCCTACCTGTGTGTTGTATACCAGTACGTGATTCTGGAAGTAGTTTCCAAGAATCTTGTACAGGTACCTAGGAACCTGAAGGCGTTGAAACGAGTAGGCGATAGCCACCTAACTGGCGCTATTGAATGCATTTCTGACGTCAAGGGTGACCACTGCACAGTATCGCACTCATCGCCTCTTGCACTGGATTGCCACTAGAGCCGTCTTGGCGACGGACAAAATGGCATCCCCCGTCGACTTCCCTTTACGGAAGCCAAACTGGTTGTTAGACAGACCGTCTAAACGCTCCGAGTATTTTGTCAGTCTGTTGAGGATTAGCCTCTCAAGCACATTACCCGCTATATCCAACAGACATATAGGTCTATATGCCGATGGATCCCCTGGTGGCTTCCCTGTTTTCGGTAGTAATACTATAGTCTGGATTTTCCAGTCGTCCGGGAACGCCCTCGTCCAAACATTTTTGCCCTGAACATTGCGGGTGCCAGTGAGATAGCCGTTTTGATAGCCATGTTCGGTATACTGCGGGTCCTGGCGCTTTGTTTACCTTCAGCGACTTTACTATCGTAATGATTTCCTCGTTTGTAACGGTCACCTCGTCCCTTTCATCCACGGTGCCATTGTCGTGGGACTATTCTGCAGTTATAGGAGGCCAGGGTCTCTGGTCGTGGCTCGGAAAGAGTCCCCTAGTGACAACCTGCAGTAGCTCTGGAGATCGCGCGGTTGAAGCTGTCGTGCCCTTGGTTTTAACCATGACCACCCGACAGGCGTGAACCCATGGTTTGCATTGGCTTTCGAGGTAGGCTCGTCTGCTGGCCTTTATCTCTTTTTTAAGTGCATCCTTAGAGGTGGCTAGCACCGCTTGATGCTCCGATCTTTCAAAGTTGGACCGCGCTCTTTGCATCCTCCTTCTAGCTCGGTGGGCGATTCTCCGGAGGTCAGCGATCGTCTCTGCCCACGAATAAACCGGCGACCCTCCGGTTTGACCGTTCTGGGCATGGTTGCGTCGCACACTCGAGTAAGTAGTGCTACGAGTTGATCGCTGCGTGGGTCCTAAGTTACGCTCGTTCTCTGTGCCCGCTCAAGCGCCTCCTTAAATACTTCTTTATTGAAGTACGACGTCCTCCATCTGTGGGCGAACGGAGTGGGGTGCTCTCTCCTCTGCGCGCTGCCTAGCGCTGTGGGTGATGCTATAGAAATCCACCAGGAGATCGCTATGAATGTGTCCATCCTCCACTCTCCATTTGCTCAACAGACCAGGGCTGTCGAAAGTCACGTCGATAATCGACTCCGCTCCGTTTCTATGGTAGGTGCTATTAGTACCTATATTGGTCAGATCTACGTTGAGCCTGGTCAAGGTCTGAAGCAGAATCTGATCCGATCGACCATTTGTGAGAACTGGTCAATCGACCATCTCGGTAGCGCATAGTAGTTACAAATGAACACATCGTTCACTTTTGCGACCGCGAAGGCGTCGTTTGAGGTGGAGACAACCACTTGGACTGGGAACATGCCCTTCATCCATAATACCGCCATATTAGACCTATCCGCTATCCAGATTCCGTTACTGGCGGGGATGCGGTATGGGTCGGATATTATTGCGATATCCGTTCCTGACTCGTGAACTGCCTGACACAGCAGTTGCTGATCCACCCACAATGGTTCAGGTTAAATTGTGTTACCCGGAACTGTGTTTAGCTCTTTGGTTTACCCTTGTAGGCTGGACACTTGGGGCCTCCCGTAACGTGCTTGTTGTCTGGTTTCCAAGAGCATGTCATGTATTTGGGAGTCCTTGCAGTCCAGGGTTTATGACCTTTTCCTCTGCACCTACAATCCTAGATGGCCGTGGAGATTTCGGAAAGCCTCCATGATCTCGTCTAAGTTTTTATATTGGAGAGTCACTTATTAGGCTGGCTAGGGTGGCTAGAGCACGTACCTCCACTCCCGCTTCTAGGAGCCTGTGCTGGCCAGCTTTTTGTACGCTGGGCCCTTCAGCTTAGTATCCTTCTAAAGCTCTAAGATCAATTCGCCGGTGCGAGTACGGCGGATACTGCACACGTCGGCGCCCAGATCCGCGAGCTTAGCGTTGCCGCGCATCGCCTTGAGTACATAACATTCTTCGGATGTTCCGGACCTTGGTCCAAAAGTTTTCGTGCCTTTTCGTTTCGGCCACCCTTACCATGTGGGGCTTCGCGCACCACCGAGGTGGTGTTGGTGCAATTGGCGTCTTTGCCGCTTATTCCGCCTTTGCCGCCGTGACCTTCTTTGCCGCCCTTGGTGCCATGGTCACTCGCTTCAAGACCCGCGGGACGTGCAGTTGAACCAGCCAGTCCTGACACCATGCTCGCATATGTCTCTGGATCCATGGGACCGTCAGAACCCAGCTGCTTCTTCGAGCCACCACGTGCGGTTTCCCTGGGTGACTGCCTTGTACGTTATGACGTCCCTGTCACCACGATAGCTGAGACGGTATCTCGCACTTCCGTTTGCACGTACTTGCAGGCGGATTCCATGGCCTTTTCGCTGCTATTACCTTGCTATTTTCCTGGCACTTTGATCGGATAGGAGTTTAGCTTCCAGTTTGCCCCTCTCACGTCATGCCGCCTGAACGGACCTACGAAGCTGCAACAAGCTATGTTTGAGGTCCTTGCTGATGTTGTTGCGAGTCGACGTCAAGTCTTATTGCCTTCAGCTGTTTTGCGACTACCAGCGCTTTAGGAAGCGTATCGAGCTTCCTTCCAATTGCTTCCGCATCAATCATATTCACCCGATTTGGCTCCCGCGGACTATTACAGGGTGCGGCAGAAAATAATGCGAAAATTTGTTCTATTTCCTTCAATTCAAATCCCATTTTCAACTAATTCAAGCAATAATATCAACATTTTCGAGTGCAGTTATCTTTATAGAGTCCTTTTTAACAAATTTATTCTTCCATTTTTATTAATAATATCCTCGAGCCGACGCCAGAAGCCAGAGCATGCCTTTCGAATGTAGTCCTCCGACATTGACTGTCATGTGGGTGTTATGGTTGACTTCAGGGTTTTCACACTAGGGTGTGATGTTTTGCAGGCTCGTGCTTCAACATATGCCCAAATCGAATAATCCAACGGATTAAGATCTGGACTGCTAGGGGGCCACAAATCCTTCGGCCAAAACTTCATCTTATCGTTCAACCATTGTTGGGTTCGATTGGACGTGTGACACGGCGCTCCATCCTGCTGTAGGACAACGTTTTGGTCCTCGGAGAAGTTGGCCTTCACCCAAGGAAGCACTTGGTCCTTTAAAATACCGATATACACTTCTGTAGTGATTTTAACTCAGCATCAATTGAAAACAGGCGGCATTTTCAAACCGTTGGACGCCACCAAGCCAAACATCATGACACCAGCCGGATGTTTGGTTTGAAATTTGAATTTCACTTTTTCCGGAACGTTCTCCATTTTCTGCGGTGAAATGAACCGGTCCGTGCGGCTGTTGGCCACATCATCGATGCTAAAAAGCTCTTTGTCAGAGAACAGGATTATCATTTTTTCCTTCTTCAACAAGGAAAGCAATCTCTTGGAACGAGTCACTTGTAGTTCCTTGACCCGGTCCGTAATCAAGTGGCGTTTCACTCTGGCTCTGGAAGATGCATGCAGGTCTTCTTTGATGATTCTCCGCATGGATTTCTCCGAAATATTGGCTTCCTTTGCAAGTTTTCTTATGGAACGCACCGGGTTGCGAGCAATTTTTGCACGGACCGATTTGATCACGTTTCGACGTGCGTGCAAAGCGCGGACGTCCGCTTCCCGGCTTCCGCTGCTTAGGACCATCCTGCAGGGACTTTTTTATGCGGTAAACTGTTGCCAAATGACATCCTACCACCTTGGCAATCTCTTTCGGCTTCTTCTGGGCGAGCAACAAACTGGTGATCACTTCTTTCGCGAACATTTTGACGAATTTTCAATAAAACAAATAGAATGTTCGGAGGCAGCACTTGAAAGTAAACATAAGCAAATACACAGAAATTTTTCACTATCTACACGAATTAACCCAATACTTCAAGATTTTCGCATTAATTTCTGCCGCACCCTGTATCTGCTCCCAAACCTAAAAAAATGGCTTATCAAACCAAAATTCAGCTCACGCAAGAAAATCATTGACGCCACGGAAAATTACTTTTCGGACAGGATCAAGACGTTGGAAAATCGCAGGAATATTTTCATTCCCAAGGAGGATGCTTTTCCCCCTCACCTTGTAAAATACTTGATTGCATAGTTTGTAAAACAAAACTCAAGTATATACGACAGATGTTCCCTCACGTTAAGTTAAGATTTTCAGATGATATAAGACAAACAAAATATAACTTGAATAAAATTTAAAGAAAATACAATTTCACGAAAAGAATCATTTAACTAGCGCTGAGAGTAATTTTTGAAGGTTAATGATTCTATCCAAGTTACCAGAACCAATCTGCATCCGGTTTCATAAATTTGCCCACAAAACCATAAATCTGCATTGCTCCTCTGGGATCCGTCAAATGAAGCGTCTATCTGTTCTCATTTTAATATATATGTTCATTTTCCAACTAAACATATGAATCCCCGAGCATCCTCCGTCTGAACCAGGGAACCTACATGTAAGTGATGCAAGTTGATTCATTTCCATATGTATCGCAAGTGCAACGGTAGGTCGCCAGCCGCGTGTGTGGTGGAACCACTGGAGTGAAAACAATTATGCGAATGAATGCCACATTGCTCCACCGCACAAAACATCGCTCGGTCTGTCCGCACGAGTACTTTGCTTGAGTGATGGAGAGTGTGAGCAAAATGAAGTCATTTCAAATATATGTGCAAATGTGGATGCACTTGGCTCTTCTCGCCCGTGAAGTTCACACTATTCGTCATCGGATGGAAGCGTCAGCAGTCGACCCGGTCCCGATGGGTAAGCTTCCACTTGGTCCTACACAATTGTTTCTGCTCAGACACGTCTGATGAAATTGTCACGATTAAATCCGCCCCTGACTGATCGCTGAAACAACATTTGAACCGCAGTTGCTGATGCGCCAGTCGTAGTTGTTACCGGTTTAATGTCACAGTAAATTTGAAACCGTCGAGCGTTGGGTGCACAATCGGAAGCGCTCGACAACAAACAACACCGATCGTAAATTCATCACAGCTGGAGGATGAACTAGAAAGGAGAAAAAGCATGTGCAAACATCATGCGGTGCAGTCGTGAGTGGGTTTGTCGCCGCGGATGAGAGAAAGAGCTGTCTCGCCAAATCTCAGCTGATTGCTGCAACCAGTAGCTCGTCTCGGTCAATAGCCATTCGTTTGCACACTGCCAAGTCCGGAAGAAAGCGACCGAATGCCCGAAGCAGATATGCGGCTCTAGCACGTGAAGCGTGAGATAAATAGCTAATTAAGGACGGTATCTGGTTCAACTGCTGCGATGATGCTCTCCGTGGGCAGTGCTCGACTTAATTGTTGCTGAATTTACAGATGGGAATATTAATTGCCCGATTGCTGTGATTGTACTCGCAGTTCGGAAAAGAGACATACTTTTCAAGTCAATATGGTGCACATTAAAATGATGCAAATTTTGAAGTTTCCGCTCCCTGACTATATAAAACTAATTCCGCAATAGTCTTCCAAAACACGAATTGATTTAGTTTGAAACTGATTGTGCACAATCAGTTTAAATTGGCCATCGTGATTCCCATTATGGGATACTTAGATTTTAACGCTTCAACTACCCGAATAGAAATGGTGATGTAAAAAATATTAGCAGACATCTTCCAAACATTAAATTTGAATGTGGGTTGTCGTATTTTTAAATGTATTCAGAGTTCAAAGTAACACCCTAGTACATATAAATACAACATATTTAAACTTCACATTAAAAACAAACGTATTGATGATGTTAAATTTAACATCAGAACACGTCTTATAAAACTAGAATCTAAAATTACATGGCAATCAAACGTTATGTATGTGTGAAATGTTGTGTACCTAAGACATCTAAACACATCTGATGACATTATAATTGGCCGTTACCTTAGAAATAAACTTCATTCTACTGTAAAAGACTGCAGGTCTACAGCATTAGAAAACTTCTTACAACATAAGAATGAAACGTTACAATAGAATCAAAGGTCTTTGTGAAGTAAAATGTTGTATTCATAATAAGCCAGAATACATCTTGTGTCATAACAATCACACGTTGCGTTGAAATCCATGTTCTTATAGATGTAAAATTTTTGTACTCATAAAATATCGGTAAATATCCGATGCGATTAGAATTAAGTGTGAATCGTATATGTTTTGGCGATATTGGTGCATATTTACTTTATGTACTTTACTCAACACCCGAATAAAAATTTACCTTAGCCTAACATGTGATTTTGATGCTTTCAGATTATTTGGTTTTAATGTTATTATCTACAACTGAAAACATCCGGAAACGATACACCGTCACGTTTTTCTACATCTGAATGCATCATACATCATCTCTTTTATTGGATAAAATCGACACCTGAAAACATATGTTAGATGTTTATTCATAACCTTTAATACATCTGAAAACATCAAAAATCCTTTGACTGTGCTGTTTTATTCAAATACATTTGAAAACATCAATATGCTTTGATATCTTAAAACATCAGAAAAACATTTTATTTGAATGTCAAAATCATGACGTCAAAGGGATATTGGATTAGAAAAAATTTGTTTGAAAATGTCTGATGTTAACATCATGTTACCTTGCCTAAATACAGCGAAATCGATCTGATCTCTAATGTTCAACGTAAGATGTACATTTGAATTTCATGTTGATGTAGACATTGAAATCAGACATCAGCCTGATGTAAATTTTTATTCGGGTAATAGCTTCCTTAATAGTGGAGCTAGAACGATGGCTTATTTGGCAAAGTTGATGGATATGACAAGCTTCGTATTTTGATGACCCGACTTTTGAGATCAATACCCCTAAAAGTGAAACAAAAATTCAATTTTATTAGGATTTTGAGATAGAGAGTGGATGTCTTCAACAAAGTTGAAGGACTAGTCAATACAAATAACTTTGCTGAAGATTAGTATGTTTGAAATAGAGAGCGTTTGATGAGAACTAACTTCCAAAAACACATTTTTTATCGAATTTTTATTTTATTTTAAGAACTATATAATGTTTTGCAAAGTGATTTGCAATATCAAATACAAAACTTTCTAGAACATACTATACCTGTATTATTTCATGGGATTAGTTATTGAACTATTTTCCGTTTTTTTCATCGTATTTTCGATGGCTGGAGACACTTAAGAGCAGGTAGGAGCAAATAGATTTAAATTATTTCCGGATAAATTATGCATTCATGATTTTGTCAATATTTGTATTTATTTTATGTTAGCATATTTAAACCGACTATTATTTCAATTATGTTTAAACATTTATTTTTTCAATGCCGTTGGGCAATGCTTTTTGGGCAAACCACGAATTCTTGTAATCAACGGATCTAATGACACTAGAACAGTTCAGAAGATCGCAATTTGTTTTCTTTCTTGATGGCTTGCGGGTATTGAAGTCTCGATGTCTGTTGAAAAAATAAAGTTTTATAAATTCATTTGCTGGTATCAGTATAAAATGCATATACCTTTTCCAGTCCTCTTGCCGCTTAAGCTTCTTCAGATACCTTACCTTACCAATCAGACTAAGGCCCGTGGCCTCTGCTGTACACAGAAGTTGTGTCCATTCTATTCGGTCCATTGCTGTTACTCTCCAGCTTCTTCAGATAGCTGACCGATTTGAACAACGACATGACTAATTACGGCCGATCCATGTTTCAATACTAGCAAACAGACCCAACACATGCAGTTTCAATTCAAATGTTTCTGAGTTGGTAGTATCGCCACAGATAGCGTGTATACACGATTTTCTTTACGTTTACCGTTAACCCACTATCGCCATCTGTTCAGCTTTATCATCCATCACAGTGTGCTCAACAGATGTCGCAGCTGTGTTAGTGACGTTGATTTATAGTCAAAATGTTCGACGTGTTATGTCTGTTTGTCTCTGATATAAATGGTAGTAAATCAACGGAGTTGGGTTAATATAAAAATATAGACATTTTCATAAAAAAACTCTCGAGTTGTTACGCTCTTTGATGATAATTGTTGATGCTGCTGTTCGAAAATTATGCCGGAAGAGATGAAAAATTATCAATTTTAAAACGACTTTTCTCTAAAGGGGAGAAAAGGGACAAACAATTTTGCATGGATCTTGTAGATGGAAGTGTTTCAGTTCACGTACTTCTGTGTTACAAATATTTGCAAATAAGAGAATAAGATATCTTGCAAAAACATATTTTTTGTACACTTCAACTCCTACCACTTTTTCTATAATAACTAGCAACTATTTTGTTTATTAAACATGTGCATCATTTCATACCCTAAAGGCATCTCACCTAAATTTTCAAATACCAATTAAAATAAAAAAAAGTTACAGTAATGAAATAAAAAAGTAAGGGAAGTCAGAAAAACTGTTATAAAACAATACGTGTATGAGATAGAAGCTAATTTTTTCAACAAAGTTTCATTAAATTAAAATATCTACAATTTTGTAGAAGTAAAAAATCCTTCAAATCATAAAAAAACTTGATTTTTGTATTATGAACAGAAAAAGGACCAAACTAGTCTTCACTCAAACCAAAAAATAGATCTAATTTTTTAAATCAAATCCCCCGAAGACATCATTTGTCAAAAAGTTAATCGTTTGCGAGTTATCGATTTTCGTCGCAAAATTTGTCCATTTGTACTATAGTGGTCGTACTGTTCGGTCTGAAAACTTTCCAAATCAATTAGTTGTCGAGGTATTTAGCTATACAGGGTGCAGCGAGAAGATCCACATCACCATTTCAATCCCATTTTCAGCCAGTTCATGCAATAATATCAAAATTTTCGAGATCGGTTAGCTTTATTAGGTCATTTCAAACAAATTTACTCGATGTGTTTTATATTATTATCAGTGATATTCACAAGTAGTTCCCAAAAAATTAACTGCCATGTGCACATTATGGCAGACTAACCTTCACACGAGGGTGAGATATTTTGCAGACTTGTGCTTCAAAAATACACCAAATCGAATAATCCAACGGGTTAAGGTCTGGACTGCCGTGAGCCACACATCTTTTAACCAAAACATCATGTTTTCCATCAGTCATTGGGTCCGATTTGACGTGTGACATGGCGCTCAATCCTGCTGTAAGACACTGGTGCCACTTCGAAAAGTGTGAAATCATTGTGATCAAAGCATCAGCTACTGCAGAGCAGATGTTCCGAGGTTTCACGTTCCATGTTACAGAACCGACAGATATCATTCTGAACCTGGCCAATGATTTTCAAATGATATCTACTCCGGGCAATGTCCGGTTACTAGGTCAGTATAGGTACAAATAACTCTCTTATTGAGCGCCGGAAGCTTTTTACTAATTGTAACATTTAGAATTATAAACCTTTTCGCTTGAAAACACTTTTGTGGTGACTAACCAATTGGTCATCACCCTTTGCTCTTCCCAAGATTTTAATTCCATTTTTATGGCACAGTATGATATACCACAAAATGGTTCTGGGCCAATAAACTGTGCATTTGAACCTTGTTTAGCAAGCTCGTCTGCCCTTTCATTGCCTTCAATGCCACAGTGTCCCGGAACCCAGAATAAATTTACCGAGTTATCTTGGCACACCTTTCGCAATAACAAAGAATGCATTCCCCAGACAAGTTTGGATGTATATTTATAATTACTTAACGTTTTAGTGCTGCCTGTCTGTATGTAAAAATACAAATATTTGCATATCTATATTTTCTCTTCAGACAAATCTTTAACACATTTTATTATAGCAAAGATCTCCGCTTGGAAAACCGTTGGATAGTTTCCCATCGCCACTGAGATTTCCACCCAGGGCCGAAGATTCCTGCTCCTGTTTCTTGTTCCAATTATTGAGCCATCTGTGAAGAATTTTATGGAGCCATGACGAACAGTGGGATCACCGACTTCCCAATATATACGTGACGTTTCACATATGTTGTAAGAAGGGATGTCATGGTTTTCACAGGTTTCGTCCAGTCTCCATTCATATACATCACTGGCTCTATTTTGAAAGCTTTGTGAAATGCTCAGGTGACCGACTAAGTCACCAGACATGGAATGTTTTCAACCGTTTCAGTCTAAGCATCCTCTTTTCAGCTTCTAGTTGTGCGTATTTGTGCAAAGGCAGCAGATTAAAAAATGCATTCCAACGCATTTGATGGAGTGCTGCGCATCGCTCTCGTTATAGCAATGGATACTAGCCGTTGAAGTTTTGTAAGCTTTTTCGTGCAGTAGCCTCTTTGTTTTTGGCCACCACACAAAAGAATACGTTACGGGGAGTTGCATCGCGTTCATACTTTCGCAGGTCAACGTGAACTGCGGAATTCTCGCACTTACTCCCCAGCGATTAGCTTCTTAAGCTCCATTTGTTATCCATGCGTCACTCAAAGTTGCTGTCTCAACACAATTAAAACGCAATTTCCGCAAAAAAACCTTGGCTTAGACCCAAATCGCCTGCAAAATATGGCGAAGCAAAACAAAACAATCGCCTGCTGCCAGGTATAGCTAAACCATAACGACATAACTGTCAAATTACCGTGGGCAATACATGGGCACCTATTGAGTTTTACACCAACCTAACATAACCTCGCAAAATGAATCTGATGAATTTCTTTGACAGGAGCCCGTGGTTTGTTTATTTCATCTGTTTGAATGCGAAAACAAACAAACCACGAATACTCTGTCAAAACTGAATTCCATTCATCAGGATGAACCACACGTTCACTAGTGACGTCATCTTGCAAAATTTATTGGCACCACGATCGAAACACCAGGGTTCATCGCGTAACGTATAAAGACACACTAGAAAAAAATCGGCACAAGTGATTTGGTGCTGAGCGGACTCACCTCTTGGCTACGTGTCTTCAATGTGTCTTCAATTTTTTAACTTAATCTTAATGTAGCTTTTTTGAATAAAAACTGAAAAATACTACAAAATCCGATCCGATAATCGTCAATGATGTTCGTAAAAATCGTAATAATGTTTGTAAAAATCTTAAACTTTTCATCAGAGACCGAAATTTTCGCCCACTTGAGAAGAGAAAGTCCTTTTTCACCCGTTTGGAGATACAGATGAGAATGTGAGAAGCAAGTGACTATTACACGTTCACAGCAGCTTCCGCGAGAAAAGCAACGGCGATTTATAATTTTCGGAGAGCATGAGTAGCTGATAAATCGTTTCTTTTTCAGAGAATCCCAGATGCCGATAATTATGTTTCACTTACTTTTTGACACCTTAAATGCACCAGTCTTCATGTTTGTTTTATTCTTGACATTATAACTTGATAAAAAGCAAATTTGTGACTCTCGTTTTCAGTTTTCAGTGAAAATGTGGACATGAGAAAATATTTTCGTTGAATTTTAGAGAGATATATTTTCGCATATGCAAGAGAGAGGGATAATGAATTATCGGCGAAAATGGAGAGATGAAAAT
>JASCZW010015886.1:0-19713 GCA_034211315.2 Aedes japonicus
TTAACATGAATTGTTTTTCTATCTTTTTCAATATTAATAAGATTAATAAGAGAAAATCATTTGTTTTTAAATAAAGTCGAGATATATGTAATTAATAAAACATTATTTTTTCGTTTTGTAAACAAATTTTGCAAAATGCAGTGAACAGCGTATTCCTAACATAAGCATAATCCTCACTCAAAAGCTGCATTCGGAATATATTAATCGTCTAAATGTGCAACGATTTCTTGGGTCGTATTTTGCTCGCCATCAAGGATATAACAGCATTCCAAACACACTGTTTCGGCCGGAGGAGTGCCGGAAAGCGAATCATTGGACGATGGACCGGTCGTCGACGGGGTTTGCTGGGATACTTTCGTAGTTCGGATCCCGATTCACTGCTGGTGAGAGAGATGCGTAATTGAAAGAACGTTGACCGCTGCTTCGTTGGAGTGGCGAGCTGGTATTATCGGTGGAAGGAGTACTTTGGCTGAACGTACAACTATAAGACTAAAACTTCGAATAAAATCTCCATAGAAAATACATCACTGAGTCTCACCTTAAAATCCTCGAAAAATTCCTTCCTGTACACGTTTTCTCAGGTACAACAGAACAATATCCGTGGGAGCAGGACGACTTTGACAGGGTAAACCCGATTCTTTTTTCCCTCATACTAAGACGGATTGCTTTTTTATGTTGGTGGGTTTGATAGTTCTACAATTTTCATGGTAAAAGAAATCACCATTGTATCTATCACTAACTGAATCGAAACATAACACTTTCAATTCAGACGAAGGACTTTTGTTGTAGATAATTTTACTTTTAATTCAATGAAAAATAGACACTTTTCAGAAGTAAAAGCGCAAAACTTTTCATAAAACCAAATTGTATTTTTGTGTGTACGGGAAATTTGATTATAAATCGCTTTCCGTGTGACTGTAACACTGTTCGGTCCACAACGGTCTGTGCTGGTCAAACTATTGACGATGCCAACATGTCAAAAAAATCGGTAAAAAAAACAACGTTTACGTTCGGCTATAAGCTTCAAGCGGCACCTGCTCCCCGTGATCCAGAAACATAATCCAGAACTTGATTTGGTATCAGTGCATTGCGCGACGGACACGGTAGCCTCGGTACAAAGCCAGCGGCTTTGAAAATCGCAAATTCCAAGGAGATGAATCCTCCAAACTATTGATGACATCAGATTTCCCTCTCGCTCGCCATATTAGCTGCTGGTGGCAGTTGTCTTCAGCGAACGCCGCACTACCTTTATCCTTGAAGCCACCACCTGAGCATACGTGTGTTGCCAAAGTAAACAATGTTTGTGGATTTTCGCTCAGAAAAATTCACAAATTTTCGAATAAAGTTTCAAACCTAAACCATTAACAAGCAGGTGTCCACTTTATTTAATAAACGGTTCTCACTTACACACTTGGAGATTTTTTACAGTATTCGGTAATTTTTTCCGAACTTTCAACAGCTGAATGTTCGAGTAATCCGATTTAAAGCGATTTTGGTAAAATTTGACAAGTTCCCGGTAATTTTTTTCACCGGAATACAGTGAATTTTCACCGAAATCCGGTAAATCGGATTACTGAACGTTCAGCTGTTGGAAGTTCGGTAAAATTACCTAACATACTGTAAAATTTTCTAGGTGTGTTGCAATTACTATTTACATATTCTTGTTCATAAACCAAATCAAATCAAATCCCAAAAATAATCAACTAAATTGGGATGTCTTGCTAGAAATAAGTATAAATCGACAAAAAGTTTTCATAAGGGCCAATGTCGCAAACGTAAACAATGACTTTTTCCGCAAATTTCTCTTGAGATTATTAACTTAATCATCGTGAATTAAGACGATGATTGTACAGAACAGGGAGTCTCTTTAATAATAGAAGTGGCAGTTTACTTGAGCGAGTTAGTATTTTCAAGAAATTCGCAAAAAGAAGCCATTGTTTACGTTTGCGACATTGGCCCTTATGAAAACTCCATGTCGAAATCTAGGTTTTTTCATTAGGGCGAATCTACAATTGAGAGATTCTCTGGGCTCGCTCTCTTCATTCATAAACCAATCACCCCTGCGTTTTTCATTCTTCTATTTGTAGAGTATGCTAGCCAGCACTGTTGTGGTTCGGATCTGGCACTAAAAGAATGCCTCGTAAGTTTTGTAATGGCGCTGTAATGAATGAAAGAGAGCGAGCTCCGGAGAGAATCTCTCAATTGTAGATTCGCCCTAATGAAAAAAAAAAAAAAACCCTAGAAATGTATTTAAAATTCGAAATGAACACTTTATTACGTGACGTGAAGATTTGAAGACTTATAGTACGTTCACACAACAGCTTATATTACGTGATAAAGAGTATCTTGATATCAGCAACTATACATCTAGTTTTCACTGGAAATAATGTACATGTCATTTGATATCAAAATACTCTATATTAGTGATCCTCATAGCAAGAGATAAGCGGAAATTCGATTCAACGATTTGGCAACGATGTTTATTTTATTCACAGAGGCTGATAGCACTTGCCACAGTGCAAAATTTGTACGATTGGCTCAGATTTGACAGCTCTCGATGCATGATTGGCTCAAAAATGGCTGCTTCCGCATATCTCTTACTATGAGGATCACTACTCTATATCACGTAATATAAGCTGTAGTGTGAACGTACTATTAGACTTCGAGACCCGACAAACTGAACAACGACGGCACCGGTGATGAAGTGGTATGCCGTGGTTGTCCCTTATTCCCGGTCTGGTCTGGTTTGCCGCTCTTCTATCGCTCCGGACCGGCCGAGCACAGGAAAATTTATAGTATGAAATGCCTGCCGGAAGTTGCGTCGTTCATCAAGAAACACCATAAGGGCAAAGATGAGGTGTTCTGGCGGATCTGGAGTCGGCCCACTGCCGAAGCTTGATCATTGGAGGAGATGGAGCGGTTTGAAAATCGATGTGGTACCCAAGTCGGCGAACCCACCCAACGTCCCCCAGCTGCGTCTCATTGTAGAATTTTTTGGGCCAACCTGAACCGTAAGATCTACTCTAACAATTCCCGTCGCGAAAACTGAGGGGGAATTGATAAATAAAACGAGAGAAAGAACTCAAAAACATGCCTACACGCATGTTTTCGTTCGCCATGGCGAATGTTCCGATTAACTGCCGGAAGGCCGCTTCGCAAGGGCGTAGAATTTTTTTGCAAGTAATCTTTAAAATATTGCCTTCCATGGGAAATTTATCAAAAGCAATTATCTGCCTTAGCTTTTTGTATCCCCTTTCGACAAAAGTCCATTTTTTTAAATGCAAACGTTAAATAAAACGTCTAGGAATGCATTCTACTGAATTGGATGTAAACCAAAATAATAAATTTTATCGAATAGTGTTTGGATGTAGCCCCTCCTGGCTACATCCCCGTTTTTGCGATGCACAATTGTGACATACTTTGCAGAAACACTATACGGAGCAGAATATAGGTCACTGATCAGGGTTGATGAGAGTGCTTGAATCGTGTTGCTGTTTGTTTCTATCGGCATCGACGAGGCCGTTGATGTCCAGCGAGAGTGAGAACTGCGGTGATCGCGAGTGGTCCTCTGCGGACCCGATCGTGGAAACATCGCACAGGCGACAAAGAGTCAGCAGGATGACCAAAGTGGATTTTTCGAAGGCAGATATCAACAGACCACCGATCGTGTGAAGGCCGCGCGGGTAGCAGATTAATTTCGATTATGTGTTAGGTGTTAGGAATATTTTTACGTTAGAATAAATGTGTTGTATGTGCTAATTAGAGAATAAAATGTCGCTAGTTAATTAATATCAAATTTGCTAATTAGTGGAATAAATGTAGTTAGTCGTGTTTGTAATTCGTGAGTGTTAATTGTAAGGAAGAAAGGAACCCCGAACTGTGTGTACGAACATTTGCTGCGAGCAGTAACCCATAGCTGTTTTGTTTGTTTGTTTATTAACCACCGGCGAGTGCTGGGGAGCACCAACAATAAATCGAAGGCGGAGGTAAATTTGTTCCCCAACAAATAGAATTTCTAATGTTTCGCCCGCATAATCACAAACCATTCCTGGACCATTTCCCATATTGTTGACGACTGTTTCCGTTATAGTAACGACATTTACCGTTATAGTTGACAACTATAAACTGACATCTCCTATAAAGTTTTACCAATATGTCAGATGGTAAAAGGCCAAATAACAATTTGCTGAATAGGCGGTTAAGTTAGGTTACCATAGAAAAATGGCGATTTTCACGAACAAAATTTTTGCTGTACTCTATCTCAAACAGTTGGTATATAATCCAGGACCGAGTACAGACAATAAAAAACCTTCAATGGTTAATATGACCAACATTAACAATATGTGTTAATGTAGAGGTTGTATGGTGATAATGAGATTTAACTAATCGATAACAATAACACAAAATGTGATAATATATCTTACATTCGAAATATAGTTTTGACTATATAGCAAATTGTTTTTCGTTATGCGGGTCGTATTCGCCTGCAGCTGGGAGTAGAAATTATTCGTTTTCAATGTCAGTGATGAAGTTCGTATTCCGTTTATTAAAGTCGCACTGATACTTTTGCATATTTGACGTTTCCATATTTGACATAAGAATTTTGACAGTTTGAAAACATAATTCAAATGATTGTTTTGTGGCATGGTTCGGGTGGGAAATACACAGATGCAAACATGTGTGTTTCACCAGCAATAAGTGCTTTAACATGCTCAAATTCTTTGTGCTTGATAGTTTTTAGTCCTTGAGAAGTAAAGTCTGCATTGATGACAATGAGAACCCCACCTCCAATTTTTTATTGCTATGTTGCAAATTACGGTCATGCGTGAATATATTAAAGTTATTTTCAAAAATTTTCTTCGCTTCTGACGCTTTCATCCCAGCTTGTTTCGGTTGCCAAAATAACGTTGAATGTAGAAGCTAGAAATTTTTGTTGAATTTCTTTTATTTTGGCTGGGCTTTTCATGCGATTGGAATTTTGGAAATACACCAAAATCTCCGTTACATTCTGTTCAAATTGCGAAGAAGTTTGTGAAGTCAAGGGTAATGGCTAATCTTATTGTTTTTTTCTCAAATGCATCTGGCACCACTGAATCAGATCGCCAATCATCGAAGCGATTGAGATCAAAGTCCTTTCGCTAATTAAAAACAGTGGTCGCCCAGCACTGAGCCGGCCTCATTTACTTGGTCCCATGAACTACTAATCACTTAGCACCTCGACGGCCACGTATTAGCAGAGCTTAATGTAGTTGCCATCTCAACTGATAATGCCATACGCAATGTATAAACATTCAGTTTTTTTCTACTGTATATATGCCCAGATTATCGGTTGGAACCTTTAGAATCACCATTGGTTATCGTGAGTTCCTGTCATGGGGAAATTGATCCATCGATAATAGTCTCAGCTACATACTTCCCAGTACAGATGAACTCTCGTTTGACATAGCTTGTCACCCTGTCTCGATGAGTCAACCGGTCGCCCAGTCATGCGGCTCGTTCACAGCGGAGGGGTATGTCCCGAGAACAACAAAGACAAGTCACCGAGATGCCATGGAATCGCGGGCCTGGACGCCGAGTACAAGCGAACTCAATGTACACAGACTCGGCTCACCACATTTGAAACGCGGGGACGGGAAGCCCTTAACCCCTTCTAGAGTTGTATATACATTCACCACGTCCGGAGGCGATAAGGATCACACATATGTAAACACCTCTATGATTTGAACTGGACGATTCTGGTAATAATGGCGTTGCGGCTCGCTTGCTAGGATGAGTCTTGACTTTGGTTTTAATAAAGGAGGTCGGGTTTATGGGGACCATTGTTAGTAACGATCGGAGAAAATTGTAACCAGAGTAAGGTAAAATGCGCTGTTTGGTGGTGTTTTGTTAGTCGTACAAAATATTTACGGACTGCTGCTTGTTTCACCCTTGTCTCCCCTTAAACTGTTTCCCATCAAACGTTAATAAAGGTTTCCACTTGTTTAGTTCCCTACATTTATAGGAATATCTATACATACAGCAACAAAAAAGACAAAGCACATAAACTGATTAACCGAGGAAGAGCGCGGGCGCGTTTCGTTACGCGATCATATTCCAGTTCTGTTCAGTCAGAGTAGCACAGTTTGTTTTGTCCGTTGACCTGGTGAGAACAGGTGTCGCATCGTTAGCTTTTTTTGATGTGGTGAAAGTTTGTTCTGATACCTAGAAGTGGTTCGCGTGTGATTGTTTGTTTTGTTAGGTTGAGAAAAGCAGGGGAACGAATTTTCGCTGACAAAATGAGCGATCTCAACAATTCGGTGAAAGATGCCAGCTCCAATTCCAGCTCAAACGAGGATGTATCTGTCGAAAGCAATGGAATCGAAAGGCGTGGTAAGTTGAGTTGTTGATTTAAAGTTTTACTGTCGAAAGGATGCGTGGATCAATGAGGATATTTGATTTGGTGATTTTATGTCAGTGATTTGGTAAATGGCGATATGACATTTTCACTTAGAGTGCGATAATTTCAACTGTCATTTATTGATGGAGTTTTTGGAAGTTTGTTAATTGCCGGTGTGGTTCCTGTGAGGTGGCCACATTAATCTTTAATTGATGTTCGATTCATTGTTCATAGGATAACAGTTTGTCTGAGACTCTTAAAGAATTGTGTTGAGACTTAGAAGTCTAGCATTTTTTACAAATTGCCAATTTTCTCGACTATAAGATATCAATGTTCTTGCCATACAATATACAAATTCTTGTATTGGAAACTACAGAGTTTAATCAATAACTGATGTGGAAGTGTAATTAAAACACGAAATGTGAGCAGGTGAAATACAAACTGCTGTAAGATGTCAAAAACTATACCACTCTATGGCTTCTTCGTGTTTCAAGTTGGATTTCTTGGAAGCATACAAAATCTAGAACACATAACTTTTGCTGCCGATCTCGGCAGTACGGATTTTGGTCAAATATTGTTGGCTGAACTCTCAGCAAATTTGACGTTTGATTTCAGAGGTACACAGTATGGTCATAGACTAACTCTAAGACCAGTAGGTCCCATACAAAAACGATTTTTTCTTGGCTCAGTCAGTACTAGAACATCGTCCCAAGCTCGGTCCCAAGCTCAATAATGCACCCCTTATAATGAACTCACATGAACACACTCTCAAATACTCTGTCAAAATAACACAGCAAATCAAAACAAAGGCGCAAATATGTATAACAAGGTGCTGGCTTCAAGGTGTAATTCGGACCAAGGGGTTCTACAACAGTGAACCAATTTCAAATCGCTAGTTACATATTGATTGTTGGTATGGTACTGCTGTAAACAAACTAGTATTTACATGGATAGATCAGTTAAATTTCAATTACCTTGTGCTCGGCTGTGCGGATCTCGACAAAGGATTCGAAAAAAGCCGAGCACAACTCAGTGTGTAGAAGAGGTGAACCGAAAAAGTTATGTACAGTAAGTCAGAGATAGGGGCATATGGTTTGATATGTATTTGATTTTTGTGCGATTTCTGTTCTTACTTTTGTTTCATTATTATGGGTTTCAGAATTTCTTGAATATTGTGTCTTCAGTTGAAACCCGAATTCATCGACATTCGATTTTACTTTCGTTCTGAACGTTATACCAACGATAAACGCTTACATACTCGTGTGCTTTTCAGAAATCGCAAACTTAATTTGTGATCGACCCTCGGTTCCTTGCATTTCATGTATCGTAATTTTTGAACAGATCTTGAATTGTCAAGATTGATAAAGAGAAACGTCAGTGTGATGTCTGTTTCCAACGTATATAAAGTACAAGGTATTATATTCAATGCAATGTTCATGGAGTGGCACGAAAAAGCAAAAGCAAAAAATAATTATGAAATGTCTTCAGAAATGCATGAAATTTAAGCAGTATTAATAAAATAATTAATAAAGTATTTTGCTAGGATTTTTGCATGAAGTTATTAAGTAACTCTTGTACTTGATTGGAAAACTAGGAGAATTTAAAATTTAACACTTCATTTGATCACTTTAAAAAAAAAAAACAAACCTTGAAACACTAGTAAACGCGAGCAAATTCCTTTTAATTCTACTATGAGCTTATCTTTTGACAGATAGGCCTATTTCGTCTGCTACTTACAGACTTCTTCAGTGGAAATTTGAAAAAGTGTTTCAAGGTTTTATTTGTTATTTTTTAAAAAGTGATCAAATGAAGTGTTAAATTTTAAATTCTCCCTAGTTTCCCAATCACAATCGTTCTACTAATACGCTCAAAAAGTTAAAAAAATGTGTAAAAAAAATGTAAGTGAACTCTTCTACGTTACATTGATTGGAGGAATATTTTATTACTGAATACTTTTGAGTCAATTAGCGCTGATATTTGAGGTGTTCGAAAACGCCATGATGATTGTTTCCCAATTTCGAGTATCACACCTGTTCAGGCATTTTTTCTGATTAATATTACGAAAAAGCTTAATTTTTCAAATAATAAATTTTAAATTAGGAGTTTAATTTTTATGATTATGATTAACATTAGAACATATTGTTCAACATACATTAATTGTTATTTTATATATTCTCCGTGCGAGGAGTAACGATTATGATGTTGAAGGAGATGTCGCTCATCACCATGAGGCACCAAGAGTGAACAACAATGCTTTTGGCTAGAATTGAAAGATATGAGGAAAGTTTTTTGATAGTTCCGCTAGTGTACGGCAGGCTCAGAAACATAGCAGATGTTTTAGGAAAATTCAATTCTAGCCAAAAAGCATTGTTGTTTCACTCTTGGTGCCTCATGGTGATGAGCGAACATCTCCTTCAACATCATAATCGTTACTCCTCGCACTGGAGAATATATAAAATAACAATTAATGTATGTGAAACCATAAATGGTGGTAACCATTAAATACTGGTGGGGACCAGTATCGCATTGCTTCACGGTGTTTCTCTCCGAGGTCTCTACGTTGGAGACGACGAGAAAAACTTTAGTGATCGTCAGTCGGTGCGAATCAAAACAAACAAAACAAAAAAGGAGAGAGTTCCTCTCCCATGTGCGCATCAATTAACAGAGTGCACACAATAGATCGCTAGAATAACTATACAAGCCACAGTGGTACATGAGCGTCTTCCAACCGGACATTTTTGCCTGTTGAAGTGGCGGACTTAGTCCGTGCTTTAACCTACCTACCCCGCAGTGGGATGTTAGGCAAAAATGTCGTTGGTTCGAGTACCACTGTACACATGCCCTTTTCACTCAATTTTCCTAAAACATCTGCTATGTTTCCGAGCCTGCCGCACACTAGCGGAACTATCAAAAAACTTTCTCTTCATATCTTTCAATTCTAGCCAAAAACATTGTTGTTCACTCTTGGTGCCTCATGGTGATGAGCGAACATCTCCTTCAACATCATATTGTTCAATTTAACTTTAAGCCTGGCAAGAATCACTGTTTCAGGAAGATCCACAGTGATTTAAAATTTATACAACTAGAAGGAATTTTGCGATTTCTCATAACAAACATGGATGTTGGTTGCCATCCGGTTTCGGTAACCTTTTAGTAACTTTAACTCAAAAACGTTAGATCCCAACGTACCCTCAATTGAGTTTCATTGTCACAACTCAATTTTGAGTAATCCCTGTTTTCTTTTATTATTTTAGTATGAAAACGAGTATTTTTAGTATGAAACAATGGGCAGGTCCATTGTTTTTCGAGGTTTACTCGAAAAAAAGCTTATAAATTAATGAACAAGAAAAGATTTTTCAAAATTTTCCATCATTCACAGGTTCAGAAATAATTTCGGTAATTTTGACCTAAAGTAATTTTGACGTCTGCTCCAGTATAGGTAAAACGTCATTCATTCATACGTCTAGTGCATCTTTGAAGTTGGATTAAAGTTTAAATGGGCCCCACTAAGATCGAACTAATGCTATATATTTTAATATGTAAAAAATGTAAAAAAAAAATTCCGGAAAAACTGACGCGGTTGATCAAAGCAACGATGGATCGAGTGACGTGTGCCGTCCGAGTATCAGGGACGCTCTTGAGTCCCTTCGAATCTCGGAGAGGGTTACGGCAAGGTGATGGATTGTCGTGTTTGTTGTTTAACATTGCACTGGAGGGTATGATTCGAAGAGCTAGGGTAGACACGAGTGGCATGATCTTCAGGAAGTCTGTCCAACTATTTGGCTTCGCCGACGACGTTGATATCGTAGCACGTAACTTTGAGACGATGGCGGAAACGTACATCAGACTTAAGGCTGAAGCTGGTAGGATTGGGCTTGTGATTAGTGTGTTGAAAACAAAATACATGAAGGGAAGTGGCTCACGAGAGGGCAATGTTAGTCTCCTAGCACGAGTTCAGATCGACGGTGATGAAATCGAGGTAGTAGACGAATTCGTGTATCTGGGCTCATTGATGACCGCCGAAAACGACACCAGCAGAGAAATAAAAAGACGCATTATGATTGGCAATCGTGCCTACTTTGGACTCCGAAGGACGCTAAGATCAAACAAAGTTCGCCGAACCACAAGGTTGACCATCTACAAGACATTAGTTAGACCGGTAGTTCTCTACTTGGGAAGGCAAGGGTGATGAAATACTCGCTTACCATTTTCAACACCGATAAATTTATCCGCATTGTATAAAAGGCATTTTTCCAATAAACCCTTTATAGTCTGGCCTCAATTCCTACGCCAGAAAGAGTTTCGAAAACGTTTGGTTTATCTGTAATGTAAAATTTACTTAACATTGAGCAAGCTCGAATGAGCGGGTATGTGAGAATGACTATGACTATGACATCTGGCATTATATTTTACCTTGTTTACAAGGTACTTCGGTCTTTGTTTGTACAACGAGGGAACTGCATGAGTATAACAAGATCTGTCAGCTTGTTTACTGGGGAGTGCTCAGTCGAAAGGAATTGTTTTTAATTTTCAAAAAGGACACAGAAATGAAAAAATATTTGTACCAACTGTTCCATCTTAGCATTCTTCTTTGAACTCTCTGTATCGGTTTCTGGTGCTCTTTTGTTTGTAGGAGCAAGCAAATCCCAGAAAAATACGCTAGAAGTCATTGCTTACAAATATTACTTTCGACCTTTTGACTTTTTTGTCTAGAAATTATTTATTTGTACAGGCTCAATCGAATCAACTTTACAGAGCGAATATTTCATATTTATATACATCACTTATCTTAAAACTAAAGTTAGGAGGATTGAACCGATTACTCGCGGCCGTCTCGAGGTTTATTCATTTGATTTAATTATCAACAGACTATTTTGGTATCTAAATGATAAAAAAAAACTATCTTAACGCTAACAAACACTGTCTTGTGTAGTTTCGCGGCATGTTAAAATCGAAAACAGACGACACACAATTAAAGGCACGTTTCAAAGCAATCATTCCAGAGTTCGTCTCGTACACGGTTCCTCCATAGACTAATTCTAAGACCAGTAGCTCCCATACAAATACGTTTTTTTTCTTGGCTCAGTCAGTACTAGCACGGTCCCAAGCTTAATAATGCGCCCTTAATAATGATCTCACACGAACACACTCTTAAATATTCTGTCAAAATAACTTAGCAAATCAAAACAAAGGCGTAAATATGTATAGCAAGGTGCTGGCTTCAAGGTGTACTTCGGACCAAAGGGTTCTACAACAGTGAACCAATTTCAAATCGCTAGTTGCATATTGATTCTTGGGTCTCCTGTGTGAAACTCTAAGGAGGGAGGTGTTTCGTAAGACACGACTACGAGCCTGGAATGGAATATCGGCGAGCAGCAAAGTGCAGTCTATTCGATCAGACAGCAAACTGCAACGATAAGTGCCTTCGCGGTATCACGACAAATTTGAAGAGTGTCCAAATGTATCATAAGGCAGCGACTCTCAGAACTCGGAAGGTTGAAAGGGTCCCTCCAAGGCAGTCTACGAAGAGCGTATCGGATAAAACGTCGTTGAATTGACTCAATACGTTCGACGCCATTTTGGAAATGAGGGTTCCAGACCGGGGAAGCATATATTCCAAGGTGAACCTCACCAACGAACAGTACAGCGACTTAAGGCAGTAGGCAGTCCCAACAAACATCGGTGTTGAACTAGAGCTTGTTCAAACAAATTTGGAGAAGCTATTCAGCTATTCTAGATGAAACAGCTGAATAGCTTCTCCAAATTTGCTTGAACAAGCTCTAATTCAACACCGATGTTTGTTGGGGTAGTCGCGAAATTCTTTAGCCACACGAAAAATGAAGCCGAGATTTCGAGAAACTTTTGTTATGATGTGGGACATATGAAGCTTGTACGTGAGTTTATCGTCGAGTAGTTACAGAGGAGTTTCTACCGAGGAATAACCGAAAATAGGAGACTTTTTCCTAGAAAAAGTGACAAAGGAACACTTTCCAGGATTCAAGCGCATACAGTTCATCTCGCACCACCTTTGTACTGTCTCTAAATCTTCTTGCAACTGTAAAGTGTCTCGTAGCGAATCCACGCGAGTGTAGATTTTAAGGTCGTCAGCAAAGCATAGCCGATGAGATTTCAGCAACAGGTTGACATCGTTGAAATACAAGAAAAATATCAGCGGCCCAAGATGACTGCCTTCGGGAATGCCGGACAGGGCGGTACAAATAATACGATTTGAACCAGTGGAGCAAGGAGGCGCCAAAGCCACGTCTTTCCAGTTTTGCCTCAGCGATGGTATGGTTGATTCTGTCAAAGGCAGCAGACAGGTCCATGTAAACAACGTCCGTTTGTGAACCAGATGAAATCCCATCCATGATGAAGGAAGTGATTGATAGAAGGTTTCTGGTCGTTGAACGCTTCGGCATGAATTGATGTTGATCGTCGCTGATATATTGCTTCACGTGGAAAAATACGGGTTTCAAAACGGTCAGTTCAAACAGCTTAGAGGCTGCTCTCAAGCTCGCAATTCCGCGATAGTTATCAGCATTTCTCCTAACTCCCTTTTTGTGCACGGGGAACATGTACGCTTCCTTCCATAGTGCTGGAAACTTACCGGTCGTCAATGATGACTGATAGATGTGGCATGAGGGTGCAGTCAGCGAAGTAATGCAATGTTTTAGCAACACGGATGGAATACCGTCCGGTCCAGCGCTACTTGACGTCTTCAACTTGTTTGCTGCAGCAAACAATGTCTGCATCGTCGATAGGGATTGCGTTGAAATACCGGCCAGACAAAGGGACGTTATTCGAAGCAACTTAGATTTGCTGTGGCTGGAGGAATGGCGTTATGGAAAACATCTGCAAACTTTTCCGAGAACATGCTATAGATGTCGACAACGGACTCAGCGATAACCCCGTTTCGAGAGATGGATGAAGGTGAACCGTTCTCCATGCGTTGCTCATTGATAGTTCGCCAGAACATCTTAGGATTATTTGATTTGCAGCTTGCGTTGGCGGGCCGAGAAGCAGCGTCGAGCCAGCTGCTTGTATCGATGGTTGAGTGTCACGTAATGGTTCCGTAATGTTATCGACGGGTGTTTCGAAAACCTAGGTAAATCCGCCCTCTCTCTTTTGATTTCAGCTTGCGCAGGACATCTATCTGCCATGGTACCTTTTTCGAGGCTCGAGAGACTTTCTTTGGAACATGTCTGTCGATCAAGTAGCTCAAGATGTTGGAGAACGTGGTAGTGGCATTATCGACGTCGTTCATGTCGAGGGTTTCATTCCAGTTAATACTGCGAAGCACATCGTGAATTCTGTCGTAATGTGCATTGCAGAAGCCATCGTAGGTGGACAATGGTACAATAGCTGGTTCGATCTGTTCACTAGTCACGAGATTGAGAGACATGGTGGATGATGAGGCATCTGTTTTATAAGTGCAAATGGGGCTGGCATGATGCTTGGCGGAGTGTCGGCATTCACGAAGCAAACGTCAAGAGATCGTCCATTTTCATTAATAATGTCGTTAATCTGACGTAAGGATGCAACGGATTAATGATCAAGCATCGACAATGACCTCGCATGGATGCGCGATTGAGAAGGCTCGGCATAAAGGAAGCTGTCGGATCACGCCACCATTTGACACCGGGGAGGTTGAAATCCCCGATTATCACGATTTCGTCTCTCAAAGAGGCATTTACAGAAGTTTGTTTAACTGACTGAAGGTGCACATTTATGAACGCATCGTCAGGCGGAAAGTAAACAGCACATAGATACAGAGTATGATCCTTGACATTCAACGAGTTCCAAACTTGCTCCGCCGACTTTCAAGATTCTAGCGAAGTGCAATTCTAGCCCGTAACGTACAGCGATTTAGAGCAGTTCGGTCGCATCGAAATGCCTTGTACGATGAACCAAAAGCAGCTATGGAGGGAGTGTTATCATTGAGCCATGTCTCAGTAAGGACGAATGTGTCGTACGAAAAATCTGAGCTAGCCAGAACATATTGGAGATTCTGGTAGTAAACTTGAAATCCTTGCAAATCCGACATACGGTGGCAGGTCCCAGAGGAGTTAGCGGTGCTGGACGAGGTTCGTGAGCTACCGTGAGAGCTACTGATCGTTAGCGGTGGTGTTTCGTTGTGTCACTGTGAGTCTGGCAGCAGATTCGTGTCGTCAATTTGCAGAGATAATGGCGGCAGAGGCTCGACTGCGATGAGAGGAATAGGGGCTCCCTTGAGGCTCAGGGCAAGTGTGCGTCCCGGTGTCCGAATTGCAGAAGATGACTGAACGTGGTGTAACGAAACTTGACTGAAAACAGAAAGTTCACAGCATACTTGTCTGGAATCGGTGTTTGGAAGACCCATCTTCCAACTCAAACGCAGGACCGGGCGGCTGTTGATCGCTGACAGCGGAGTCCTCTTGTGTTTTATTGTTTGAGATCATTTTTCTATTTTTACCAGTTAGTTTTCCAATTTTTAACCATAATTCACTGATGACATCTCAGGATTTAGATCTTCAACAAAAGATTTAAAGTTTTGATTTTTAGCATCTTTTTGTAATTTTTGAAATATTTCTTGAGCATTTTGGTATAATATTAAATTTTTAGTAGTTGAGTTTTTGTTGAAATTATAGCGTGGTTTATATTTTTTCTTCGCATGCCTGAGACACTTCTTTAGACCACCAGTGTTTTGGTGTGTATTTATTCCGAATTTGATTTCTTTTGTATATATCTGTTATGGTATCATGAAAGTTTTCTATGTTATTATAGTTACTCAAATTTAAGTTTCGCACTTCGTCGTTTATTTTTTTATGGTTATACACTAATTTTTGTTTGGCTGGACTTTTTCAGTTAAAAATAAATTCTATTATTAAATGATGGCTACCTATTCCACAATCGAGAGTTTTCCATTCAAAATCTGATACTATTGCTGGTGAACACAAAGTGAGATCTATTGAAGTTGCCTTCTTGTTGGTTTGAATTGGTATGAAAGTCTTAGAGTTATCTTTTAAAATTATTAAATTGCTATTATTGATAAAATCAATAACTATTTTCCCTTTTATGCCACTGAAATCATTTCCCCAAGCATGGTGGCGAGCATTAAAATCACCTCCTAATAAAACTCGCGAGTATGGTTTCATCAAACCGAAATTTTTTGTGAGATCAGACTCTAGATCCGTTTTGGAAATTGAAGGTGCAATGTACAGTGAGACTAAAAACATATCCACCGCAAAAATATGAAATGCAACTGCTTGTGTAAAATTTGAAAGTAATGGAACTTTAACTGTCGTATAACCCAGTTCTTGTTTAAGGTAAATAGCTTCCGCCATAGATATCATGTCTTGAGTTAAAAAATCTGTGGTACTGAGAAATATTGTACTTACTTGTTTGTTCTAAGGTTGTATCTGTCCAAGTTTCGGACAGGAAGGCTACTGAATAGTCTCCCATAACCAGAATACGTTGCAAATCATCTTTGTGTTTTGATAGACTTTTACTTTTTAATTATCGGAGAAATAAACTATTATTTAGTATTTTTATGCAATTATGCTACTAAGATTCAAACATTTCTTCAAACATTCTTTTATCTTTTCTAGTATATCTTCTGTAACCTCGAGCATCTGGATCAAAGCTAAGTAGATGTTCCCGAGTTCACCTTCTCTTCTGCGTGTCTGGTGGCTTTCATGACCATGCTTTCCCAACGTTCCTTCTTGTTCGTTGCAAATTTGTTATTTAGTCCCGTTCCTCTCAACGTGCATGCTTCGTTACAATCCACGATCAGTAGTTGATGCGTTCTGAGTTCTGAGTTGAGACCGGTGCAACCAGCTCTCTCGCTTCCACGTACGTCAGATTCTTCTTGGACATCATTGTTTTGATGCTCACTTCACGATGGCGTGATGAACAGTTTGGATCCGTACTGCGATGATCTGTCTTGCGGCAATGAAGGCACTTCATTTGGTACTGGCATTCATCAGCACTCTCGGTGTGTATGCCTGAGCATGGTTCACATCGCTTGTTTGATTTGCAGCTTTCTTTTCTGTGTCCAAAACGGTGGCAGTTTTCGCAAAAAATGAATCGCCGTACGTACGGTTGAACTTTCACAGATGTTCCGAAAACTTTCATACTCTCTGGCAGCTTTTTGGATCTGAACGTGACACTCACTCTGTTTGATGCAACCTCTTTTCCTTGCTCTCTGTCCCACCGATTCAGCCTGTACAAGTTTACCACTGAATACATACACTCGACGTCCTGTTGGATATCTTCCATTTCGATGTCTATTGGGATTCCTCCGATAACTCCTGTGATGTAGACGAGGTGTCGCGGGATGTAGGTTTTGTAACCTTTTTCCCTCAACGTTCATTCACTAAGGGGCATGTTGGCCTTGACCCATGAGTTGAAGAAAACAATTATTTTGTTCCGTCCGAAGTACTTCAGTTCAGTCATATGGTTCCTGTATTTGTCCATTTTGCGCAACATTGATCCAACAGAAAATTTGTTGATTAGCTTCATGTTGTCCAGGATTTCAATGTACACTCGATATGGCGGAGCATTCCTAGCTACGTACATGTACGAATCGAGAGCGTCATCCTTTGTTTCCATCGTTTAGATTATTCTGCTTCCCTCTGTCCGGGGGCAGAGTGCAACCCCCCGTCGCCATTTCATTCCACAAATTTAGATACGCTTTTCTCTGAGTTTTCTTCTACACTTCACACCGCTAAATTCAAACGATTCAACCAGTCCACACAAAAAATCACCGCCTTTCTAAGAAAAACGAATTTGTTTATTTTTCGCCAGAAAACCGAATGATATTTATGTCGTTTTCGGTTATCGCCAGTGCTAACAGCTGTCAAAACGTTTTTTTATTCAATCGGTTCGGACCTGGATTCGCTCTGGATCCGACTCAACATCGATGAGGTTCGCTCTCAACCTGGATTCTCCAATACACACAAACATGAACTGTCAAAATGAAATGTTTATGTTTGTTTATGTTGCCGTTTTGCACTAATACCATCATACTGACTCGACTCTGGATCCGTTTTCGTTCGGTTATTGCGAGTCAGAGTCAGACCTGACCCAGGTTTAAAATCGAAAACGACATTAGCCAACACGCACTTCTGTTAACCGTTTGCAATGGCGTCTTTTTATCGAAAATGACCCCATTGGGTCCCGTGACAGACACTACGCCGTCATCTACAAGTTATCTAGACAATCGTCAATGTCTTTGACATAAAAATTATACAACAGAGAGAGGGCTTAAACTTGATCCCTGGGGGAGATTTATGCAGCTAAATCGAGAAGCTATACAATTTCCACGAGAAAAGTTAATACCAAGAAGGATATTGTGAAGATTGATTCGCTACAGTGAGATTTTGAAATTCAAGTTTTGATGTGTTATGCCCCAGCCTTGTATGCTGATGGCACTAATTATTTCAAGCATAACTTTTCAAAAGGACGTATGTCACAAATGTAAACAAATCGAGTTGTTCAGTCTATCCTGTCATCAATAACACCCTTAGTGTACACGGTGTTCAATAAGTTCGAATACAAGTTTTCATCATTGCGTAGGTATGCGCCATGTACATATTCTGCATTGGTATTGGTGTCAGCTTTAGCTTCATTCATACGCTACCGAATGTGCGCGGTGTTGACATTCTGTTAGTTGTTGTTCGTTTGTTACGCGCGATGAAAGAGTATCGGGACTTCGTAATTAAGCGTTTTTGAACGGTGGGCGACCCGGCGATATATTCCGGCTGCTGAAATCGCATGGGGTCAAGCGGAACTTTGTCTACACGACCATCAGGCGATACCGGGAGACGCCTCGACCAATGACCGTGCGAGATCCGGTCGGCCGCGTTCAGCGAGGACGCCACGGGTCATCAAGATCGTGAGGGAGCAGAATTCGGCGCAAAAGAACCGCTCAATCCGGAAAACGGCTGCAGATCTCAACGTTTCCATTGGAACCGCTCACACCATACTCACCAAGGACCTTGGTTTCAGGCCTTACAAAAAACGTAAGGTCCATGGCGTTTCGAGGCTACCAGCAAAAAGCGGTTGGATCGAGCTAAGAGGATCCTCTCTCGGCACGCTGGTCAGGAGTTTGTTTTTCGGACGAGAAACTGTTCGTGCTGCAGCAGCCGCACAATGTGCAAAATGACCGGGTGTGGGCGCCATCGAGGGACAGCATTCCTGAATCCAATATAAACATCCTCGGTTCCAAAGTGCCGCGTCGGTGATGGTTTGGGGGGCAGTATGCAAACGTGGTAAGCTACCCTTGGTGTTTATTGAAAAAACGTCAAAATCAACGCGGCGTACTACAAAACTGAGGTTTTGGAAAAGGTTATTGCCCCCAGTCTCCGAAGCCTCTACGGCGATGAGCACTACGTGTTCCAGCAGGACGGTGCACCAGCCCATACGGCAAATGTGGTTCAAGCCTGGTGTCGGGACAATTTAACCGACTTTCTGGACAAAACTTTGTGGCCTCCCAGCTCCCCGGACTTGAATCCTCTCGACTTTTTTGTTTGGTCCTATATGATGGCGAAGCTGAACGAATACAAGGTCAGCACTTTGGATCATTTCAAGACGGTAATTCTCAAAATCTGGGACGAAATGCCCATGCAGTCCGTGCGTGCCGCCTGCGACGCGTTCGAGAAACGTTTGAAGCTCGTTAAGGAGTACAAAGGGAGTCATTCAAGAGAAATGTTGTAAACGTTCCTTGTAAACATAGCTTTCAATAACATAAATCCAAAAAATAAAAAAACATGTTTTCATTTTTTTAACAAATTTTGAAAGTGTATCCGAACTTATTGAACACCGTGTAGTAGCAATTGCCAAAAAACATTACTAAAATTATTAAGTTATGTGCGCCAAATTTCATATGCGACCTATCTGATCTTTTTAAATGTTATGCAAATAGTACAGATACACCACTCAGCAAGCCGACGTATCTGCGCTTTAAAATTATACCCGGTGTATCTGACATGACGCAAGTGCTACACGTTCTGAAATACTGACGTATCCAACCGGTGTATGTCACAAGCAAGATGTCACACTGACGTATCTATCATGGTGTATGTGTATCGTATGGAGGCAAACCGGTGTATGTGTTAAATATCTCAAAATTAGAGCGAAAGTGAATGAAAACCAGAATTTTTACTTCTTTCAATATTATTCAACCATGATAGAATGAACAGATCGAATAAAACTTGAAGTAAAGTTAAATAGGATTTAATGAAAGCATCTGGAACTTCTACTTCATTTTTCTCAATTCCTATCAAATGTTAGATACGTCTATTTGAAAAGTTATGCTTGATTTATTTCGATAATGTGCTCAATGGAAGACAGATCTT
>JASCZW010015887.1:0-19700 GCA_034211315.2 Aedes japonicus
AAGTGGAATAGTCTGGTTTGGAACTCCACAACTACGAGGCGCTAGTGAGCATTCAAAATTGAGCATTTTCAACTTGTTCTATCTAGTGATTCTGATAAGATAGAAAGTTTTCGTATTCGGCAAAGTTGTTCAGAAGGTCAATAGCATCTAACAAGTGTATAGTTTGGAATTCCACCGCTATGAGGCGCTAGTGAGCATGCGAAATTGAGCATTTTCAACTTGTTCTACCTCGTGATTCTGATAAGATGGATAGTTCTCGTCTTTGCAAAGTTGTTCAGTAGGTCAAGGGCATCCTAAAAGTGGATAGTTTGGTTCGGAACTCCACCGATAGTACGTTAGCATAGCTAAATTGAGCATTTTCAACTTGTTCAAGTCTTGGGTAAAGTTGTTCAGAAGAGACATATGGATTTTGTTAAAGGTAAGTGCATAAAAAAAAGTTTACCTAATTGTTGTTCTATCAGAAGTTGTTTATTCAAAACATCAAAAGAAAAAATTGAACTGAAAGGTAAGACATGGTTTGTAGCAAAATTTGCCGTAGGAAAATTTGTAGTTTGTAGTAATTATCATATAATTAAACTTTCAATTCCTCAAAATACCGTTTTCTTTAATAACAGCCGTAAAAATACTCGCCATTTGTTCAATGAATTTCCACAATGTATCGTCCGAAATTTTCTTCCAAGTGGTTTGTACGCAAGTGCTTATGATTCTAGGGACGCATTTTTCTCGTGTTCCGGTCTAGCTTATCCCATTAAGATTAAGATCCGCTGATTGCGCCTTCTAATCCATGTCAGATAACGTTCCGTTTTGGTCCAAGTCTTGAACGAACCCTGACTAAAATAAGAAGTGAGTCATCCTTGGACTTGATATGAATTAAACCAACCTTGAATGACTTGAAAATGAAGTGAACTAGACCTGAACTACTTAACTGTGAAGTGAACCAGACCTCGAATGTTTGGTGAGTCAGTCCTGAATCACTTAAATTTGTAGTGAGTCTGTCCAGGCTTGAATCACATGAATGTGTGGTGATTCAGTGCTAAACCAGTTGAATGTGGCGTGAGTCCGTCCTGAATCACTTAAATATGAAGAGAATCAAACCTAAATCACTTGAATACAAAGTGAATCAGACCTAAAAAATGCTTGAATCACTTGAATCAGAAGTCCGTCAGCCCCAAAATCACTTGAATTTGAGGTGAGTCAGTCCTGCATCACTTGAATATGAAGTGAATCTGACCTGAATCACTTAAATATGAAGTGAATCAGGCCTGAATCACTTGAATATGAAATAAATCAGCCTTGAATCACATGAATATGAAATGAATAAGACCTTAATCACATTAATATGAAGTGAATTAGACCTGATTTACTCGAATGTATTGTGAGTCAGTCCTGAATCACTTGAATTTGAGGTGAACCCTTTCTGAATTACTTGAATATGAATAAAATCAGGCCTCTGGATCACTTGAATGTGTGATGAGTGTTTCCTAAATCACTTGAATTTGAGGTAAGTCAATCCTGCATCACTTGAATATAAAGTGAACTAGACCTTAATCACTTGAATATGAAGTTAACCAGGCCTGAATCATTTGAATGTGTTGTGAGTCAGTCCTGAATTACTTGAATTTGAGGTGAATTAATCCTGAATCACTTGAATATTAAGAGAATCAGACCTGAATCACCTGAACGTGAAATGAATCAGATCGAAATAATGTATAAATACTTGAAGGAGAAGTCAGTCAGTCAGTAAATTGAATTTGAGGTGGTTAGTCCTGAATCACCTGAATAGGAAGCGAATCCGGCCCAAGTAACCTCTTCTGAACAACTTTGCCCAAGACTTGAACTAACTTCTTCTTCTTCTTTCGTGCTTTGACGCCTTCATACGAGCTGTGCCTGCTTCTCAACTTAGTGTTCTAATTGCACTTCCACAGTTATTAATTGAGAGCTTTCTATGTCAACACCAATGCATGAATTTGTATATTTTGCGTGGCAGGCACATTTTAACTCTATGCCCAGGGAAGTCGAGAGATTTTCCAACCTGAAAAATTCCTAGACCGTCAATCGACCGCACGTCTGGTAGACCATGCACTTACCAACTACGCTATCCGAGGCTCGAAACTATCTGATCTTATCAGAATTACGAGATAGAGCAAGTTTAAAATGCTGAATTTTGCATGCTCACTAGCGTCACGTAGCGGTGGAATTCCGAACAAAACGGTCCACCTACCGGATTCCTTCGACCTTCTGAACAACTTTGCCGAAGACTATAACATTCGATCTTATCAGAATCACGAGATAGAACAAGTTGAAAATGCTCAATTTTGCATGCTCACTAGCGCCACTTAGCAGTGGAATTCCAAAACAAACGGTCCATTTTTGAATGCTCTTGACCTTCTGAACAACTTTGCAGAAGACTGCACCTTTGCAGATATTCAGTGTCTCGAGCTATCATTAATGTATCTGTTTTAGACGATGCTAAACTTTGCAGGTGCACCGAACAGAACTTATCAAATAATTTGTAGTCTTCATTTTACTAGTATAATGAGCTGCGCTCATCATAACCCTATTGGCCATCAAAACCAGCATAGGGCTGAATACTAGCTGCCAAACTTCACGGCGATATCTGGTTGGTTTATTGCTTTGCTTTGTTCGATTCACTGCTCTTCTGATTCATTCAACAGCAAATAATAGCTAAGAAAATAGTTCTAGTGCTGCGGAAAATTATGATTGATAGTAAAATATATGAAAGAAATGTGAGCCTTTTTATAGCTTATCATGCTCAAATCATATGCACATTTAATTTTATGGTGAATATTAGCACGTTAAGAGCAAAATTAATGCGCCTCGGAAATAATGCGAGTTTACAACGAATGAAAACAGAATTGAAAGAATATCATAATTAATCATGAAACTCCTGAAAATTGATGTAATCATAAGGTTTATCAGATCTACAGTTCAATTGTATTACATTTAAAATTTCATGTATATTTATCTACATTTCAATTATTTCATATATTTCAATATGGCGATTGTAAGATCACAGTTTTACCAAAAGCAATTATCTTAGGCAATGGCTACTATAAAATATCTGGTCGTGTCAGTAGCTTTCTCAATGCCAATTAGCCTTTTAATGCATTCATTGGAGGCAAAATGGTTTTAAATTGCTTTTTAAACCGACCATAACAGATAATATGAATGAGTCTAAAACGGCATCTCAAAACAGCATTTATGAGTTAATATAGTCAAAATAAAACCCTTGATAAGAGTAAAAGGAATTTTAGAAGTCAAGGTTTTAAGATCGTTGTAGAGAAGCTAGTAGGTTCTTATAAACTGACTTAAATTTGAAAATCTATTGCATCTCTGCCGCCATAATAAAACCGAATTAATTTCTAGTGGCTTTCATAAAACTTTAATAAACTTAATAAAGCCTGAATGGTTTTGGCAATGTTACTGGGCTTTTGATCCTTCAATCGAATCTTTCATCTGGAGTGGCAATGCTGATCGGTTTCCCACCGGTCGGTGTCTCTTTTGCCGTTGAAATGATCCTCATTTTTTGTATATGTCCTGAACCTGGTAGCAATTGTTGAAGAAGTCGGCGTTCTATGTGTGATGAGTCTTTCCTAAATAACTTGAATTTGAGGTGAGTCAATCCTGCACCACTTGAATATGAATTGAACTAGACCTTAATCACTTGAGTATGAAGCTAACCAGACCTGCATAATTTGAATGTGTTGTGAATCAGTTCTGAATTACTTTAATATTAAGAAGAATCAGACCTGAATCACTTGAATATAAATGAATCAGATCTAAAAATGTATAAATACTTGAATGAAGAAGTCAGTGAGTTCTAAATGAATTGAATTTGAGGTGGTCAGTCCTGAATCACCTGAATAGGAAGCGAGCAGACCTAAGTAACCTCTTCTGAACAACTTTGCTCAAGACTCGAACTAACTTCTTCTTCTTATTTCTGGATTTGACGCTCTTCATAGCCTGCTTCTCAACTTAGTGTACTTCTACAGTTACTAATTGAGAGCTTTCTATGCCAACATGCATGCATTTTTATATTGCGTGGCAGGCACATTTTAACTCTATGCCCAGGGAAGTCGAGAGGTTTTCCAAATCGAACCCGCTGCTTCCGATATGGTAGACCATGCGCTTATCCAACTACGCTATCCGAGGCCCGAACTACATATCTGTATATATCTTATCAGAATTACGAGAAAGATCAAATTTAAAATGCTGAATACTGCATGATCACTAGCGTCACGTAGCGGTGGAATTCAAAACAATATGGTCCACCTTTCGAATGTTCTTGATCTTCTCAACAATTTTGCTCAATACTAGAACTTTCCATCTAATCAGAATGACGAAATAGAACAAGTTGAAAATACTCAATTTTGCATGCTCACTAGCGCCCCAGTGGAATTCAAAAACAAACGGTCCATTTTTCGAATGCTCTTAACCTTCTGAACAACTTTGCAGAAGACTGCACCTTTGCAGATATTCAGTGTCTCGAGCATCATTAATGTATCTGTTTTTAGACGATGCTAAACTTTTCGAGGTGCACCGAACAAGAACTTATCAAATAATTTGTAAGTCTTCATTTTTACTAGTATAATGAGTTGCTCTCATCATAAACCCTATTGGCCGCCATCAAAACCAGCATAGGGCTGAATGGCCACAGCTGTCAAACTTCACGGCGATATCGTGGTTGGTTTTTGTTGTTTTGCTTTGTTCGATTCACTGCTCTTCTGATTCATTCAACAGCAAATAATAGCTAAGAAAATAGTTCTAGTGTTGCGGAAAATTATGATTGATAGTAAAATATATGAAAGAAATTGAGTTTTTTTTATAGCTTATCATGCTTCAAATCATATGCGCATTTAATTTTATGGTGAATATTAGCACGTTAAGAGCTGAAAATTAATGCGCCTCGGAAATAATGCGAGTTTACAACAACAAAAACAAAATTGAAAGAAATAAATTAATCATGAAACTCCTGAAAATTGATGGAATTCAATAAGGTTATCAGATCTACAGTTCAATTGTATTACATTTAAAATTTGGTGTATTTATTTTTCTACATTTCAATTATTTCATATATTTCAATATGGCGATTGCAAGAAATCACAGTTTTACCAAAAAGCCAATTTATCTTAGCAATGGCTACTATAAAACTATCTGGTCGCTTGGTAGCTTTCCTCAATGCCAATTAGCCTTTTAATGCATTCATTGGAGGCAAAATGGTTTTAAATTGCTTTTTAAACTGACCATAATAAGATAATATGAATGAGTCCTAAAACGGCATCTCAAAAACAGCATTTATGAGTTAATATAGTCAAAATAAAACCTTTGATAAGAGTAAAAGGAATTTTAGAAGTCAAGGTTTTAAGATCGTTGTAAAGAAGCTGTGTAGGTTCTTATAAACTTGACTTAAATTTGAAAAACTATTGGCATCTCTTGCTGCCATAATAAAACCGAATTGAGTTCTAGTGGCTTTCATAAAACTTTAATAAACTTAATAAAGCTGAATGGTTTTGGCAATGTTACTTGGGCTTTGATCCTTCAATCGAATCTTTTTCATCTGGAGTGGCAATGCTGATCGGTTTCCACCGGTCGGTGTCTCTTTGCCGTTGAAATGATCCTCATTTTTTGTATATGTCCTGAACCTGGTAGCAATTGTTGAAGAAGTCGGCGTTCTAAAGAAACACTTGCTGGGTGGCCACAGACTCGGAAAATCGGGAAATGCGGGAAAAAGCAGGATTCCAAATCATCGCGAGATATGCGGAGAAAAGTCGGGAATTTTGCCATGTATTAGGAATCGTACTCACACCTTTTTCAAGTGATTTTATTAGCGTTTGTGTCATTTACTCGGTCCAACGATCTCATTAACGGAATGAAACAGTGTTTTTCTGCAAATGCAGCATTGCTGAAGGAGATACCTCATTGCTATATGGATGGTTCGGTTGTCAACTGGAAGGCGTTTAAAAAATTAACTGGGGGAAATCAGGGGTTTGAAGTCCTCAACATCGTTAGCTGCGGCATGCACGTCGTACACAATTCCTTGGCAGCGGAAAAACATGAGTCGAAACCAAAGGGTCACGTCCTGAAGACGCTCCCATGTCGACCATGATTTCCGTTTCGGTAATCAGAAGCTGTTCCAGGACTACTTTAGCGACACGCCAACCTATGACAAGAAGCATTTTCTACGATATTTCAACATGCCAAGGAGATGTTTCTGGATATTATGCGACAACTAGAGTGAACCGATGGCTTTTCCCTGCTGTTGCGATGCAGCTGGGAATGTTACACTGAGTCCGTTACAAAGGTGCACTGCAGCCTAACAGAGCTGGGGTACGGTTACTCAGCTAGTTCTCTCGACGAAAACTTGAGGGTTAGTGACCCTGAGGATATTTTTGCAAATCCATTCTGAAAACTTACGGCCCGCAGTATTTGCGTCCCCCAACACCGGAAGAGGTGAAGAAACTGATGAACGAAAATGGTTCCAAATAGTTAGAAAAAAAATCGTTTAAATTCAGTGAACTTCCTAGACACTCAGAGAACCTATCAGATGCTCGGTTTACTTCTTAGGAATTCAGGAAACCCCGAGGTTTTGCTATTCATCCTGATGTTAAGGGAACATCCCAGAAAATCAGGGAACTACCTAGATGTTATGGGTTCTTCCTAGAAGTTCAGACAACTTCCTGAAATTCCGACTGTTTCCTAGAAATTCAAGGAATTTTCCATAAATCAGAGCTTGACATCAGTTCAAGGAACTTTCCAAAACTAAAGTGGTTCTTCACAGAAGTTCAGGCAACTATCCAGAAATTCAGGGAGCTTCCCAGAAATTCAGAAAACAGATAAGATTTTTCTGGGTTTTTATCAGATTTTTATGGGTATTTCTCATACTCTCAACTGTTGAAGATGTGCATGGAATTTTCTCAGAATTACAGGGAACTTCCCGAAAGTTCAAGGAACTTTCCAGAAAAAAAAAGAAATTTCCATAAGCTAAGAGAACTTTCCCGAAATTCATTAAGCTTTTCAAAAGTTTGCGGATCTTCCTAGAGGTTCAGAGAACTTCTCAGCTTTCATGAAACTTGCTAGAAGTATACAGAACTCCTTAGAGTTCAGAGAACTTGTAGGTGTTCAAGAACTTCAGGAAGTTTATTCAACTCCTGTCATGTTCATCATACATATTTCCACCCAATCTTCATAGATATTCTGAAGTTGTGTGTGTGTGTGTGTGTGTGTGTGTCATCCTCTATCCCTCACCCAACCGGGGGCGTTGGGCGAGTAGAACTGCGAATAATTTGATCAATCATATGCTCTGCAATGGTGCCCTTTTTGATATGGAGGCCAGTACAATAAAAAGGAGAGCTTTTGAGGCAACACAAGTTATTCTCAAAGCTTTTGGGGAAATGGGAGGTACTGGGAGTCTACAACAGGTACAGCAAAACATTACATAGACGCCCTTATTCACACTTACAACTCAGGAATAGAAGGTCAAGAAGAGCCACCGTCACCAACTAAAGCTTGAACCGGGTACCTGGGAAACCCACAATACCCGTGGCAATAGCCAGCAGACGATGCCCTGGTCGTATTTAGTAAACAATTGCATTTTGCTTATGGAATGATCTCACCTTCTTGTTTTACTTATTTTGAGAAGAAAAAAACTGTTCATCCAGAACCACCGTTGCCAACTAAAGTTTGAACCAGGTATTTAATAAATCAATTACACCTGCCACCTTAGCCAGCAAACAATGTTCTGTACGTATTTAGTGTTATTACGGGAGCTAAAACTGATTTCACAAAATACAAGAATTAAAAAGTACTTAGCTGAATTCCATTTCATTAGGTGTCCTATCCAAAAAGCCCGATCAGGCAACTAGCATCGAGCAATGCCCCTCCAGCTGAAGTTTGAAGACACGGGTATAGTTTAATCATATAATTTCTTCATAATCCGACTAGAATCACAGAATTAAGTCCAGTTGATAACGTCGAAACATTGTCGAAAATCTTCACATGCTAGATTTCATTGAAACGAATGATCCACATCACAGGGCATTGGGCAAAGCACACACACAATCGAAGCATGGACAACGCAGGGGCAACGCACAAAGTATGATGGTTGTCGGTTGGCACTCCCGTAACAATCAATGGAAGCAAACTCTAGAGATCACACCACGACCGAAATTGAATGTAAAATACAAATAAAAATATAATCAAAACGGAGCAAAAATGACAAGACAATTTTTTTCACGTCTCTCTTCGCGCCCCGCACACTACGATCTCTTCATAGATATTCTGAAGTTCATTGTAAATCAGAAAATAATTTTTAAAGTTCAATTAGTTAGTTCAGTTAGAAACTTAGAAGCTTATATTATTTCTGACCAATTTGTATAACTGCCGAGAAGTGAAGAGGAGGCTTAAAGCTTTAAAATATGCAACTGATATAATATTTAAGAAGATTCCTGGAAAAATCAAAGAATTTTCGAATTTTTCCTCTTAAAAATATTAATTTGAATCTATCTTCAAGATATCATCGGTTTCCCCCAGAAACAAAATGTATCCTCCCCTCCAGCCTGACCATCCTGATCCCTAGTAAAACTACCGAAAGGTTCTATATAACAGGCTTCTCCTAAATGTAACTACATGAGCTATTTGCGAGTGCTAATCATGACCAATCCATCAATAAACCAATTGTTTGCTTTGAAGACTTCGCTATTTTACATTTCAAAAAACTATTCGAAATCGGATTTTGCCACCAAATTAGTCGTAAAATCCACAACTGTCGAAGTTCCTAAACCAGCTATCATGAGCTTTCTTGTCATTCTTCAATCAGCATGAAGGCATGGGATTCTTTTGATATAATAATGACTCTTAAATTTTAAACTAGTCTATATGAAACTAGCCAAGCAATCCTATGTAATAGTAAGATGGCCAATAAACCAGAAATAAACATTTGCCAGCCCTGCTTGCAGTCTTTTACTTATCGCAATTGTTTGATCCTTAATGTGTCTTCAATGGGCGGGAAACTATGCTGAACTTATTTTCCGCACCGCTCTCAAATAATACTCGGTAGGTATAAATTGTGAAGCCAATTGTGATATTGGTACGATCCCTTTGAATAGGTAGATTATACGAGCATTTTTTTCCTTCGACGGTATTGATTCCAGTCGGCTATAGACGCTGTGTCTACTGTCTCGCATTTCAGATTCATAGCTGACGTAGGATGGGCTATTAGTAGCGACAAAGAGGCACTGATTCAGAGAAGCTTTTGATGCTGTAGGAAAAAAACAAAACTATAATGCTACCAACAAGCTACTCACTGCTATACCCTCAGAAAAGACGCTCCACATTTTGAGCATGCCGACGCCTCGAAATCGGCTTGTGTTCTACCGAACTAGGCACATATGCATGGATAGGTTTGGTTCAGGATATAACGATTTCATTCATTTTTTTTTGCTCATTTTCCTCGCTCTAGAAAATATCGATTGAGTTTCAAGCGATGTAGCCTTTGTCATTCGTTTTCAGCGGCAAGCGGTGAAAATTTCTCGCCTGGCAAAATATGTGACTCGTTAAATTCTTAAATTATACTCAAACCCTCATTATCCTAAGTGGTTTAAAGGAAGGTACGAAATACGCCAGCCATTTTTGCAAAGCTACTTTTCGCCGAAGTTAATCACTAAACAAAGCCTTGTTTCTCCTGATTATGCGAGTTCGATCCCAAGGTGTAGCACCATGCAAACAAAGCTACCGACAAACGTGACAGCAAAATAGAACAAAGCTATATCGCTTTTCTGCCATCGAACAGAACTTCCATTCACAAGTTTTTTTTGTTACACCGCCGACAACATCCGGGGGTGGGAAAATTACGGCAAAGTCGGTAGTATCAATTTCATCAAACGAAGCCTAGCGCTTTCCACCTTGTTAAATGGATGTTGGCACTAAACTCCCACACGAGAAATATCCTAACTTTTACAAACGAGAATCCAGCAGGGAAGAACTCCATTCACATGTTTTCGGTTGTTGTAAAGGACGTTGAATTGCTATTACGCCTAGGGCTCGTACACCAACGCAATTATGTCGGGTGGAGAGTTGTGGGAGTGGTACTACTCTTGGGGTAGGGGTGACTATAGTATATCCGCATCGGACTATGTAATCATCAATCATCCGTGTCTAATCAAGAATACCCAGGTGTACGGTGCCATGGCAATAGGTGAAGTAGGTAGTAGCAGCTCTCTTTGTGTTCCAGCCATCATAGGACTTGGCTAAATTGAGCTTCCGGAAGATGTCCAAAATGTCACATCTGAACACATCTGATTCCTTTTCTTTCTCGACGATTGTTCACGAGTCTTCTATTACATCATAATCCACATCGCACTCAACTTTTTGCGGAACCAAAAGCTTTTCAATAAGATTTGAAAAATCGAAAAAAAATTTCATTTGACGGGAGGGAAATTAAATTCACGCCCATCTCCCACGTGACTGTTTCCGTGTAGAAATAGAAACCTATGAAATCTACAAGTTTCGCACCTTGGGGTGAAATGAGAGGGAGACCTTTGTCCATATGAATTTTAGGTTAGGTTAATTATCACTTCATGTTTTTGAGTCGCAAAATCACAAACAAAACAAACCAAACAAGGCTCGAATTGCTAACCAACGGATGCTCCAGTGGAGCAAACGATTCTTGAGAATTTCATGCCAGAAAGCCTAAAGGTATTTGAGATTGTGTTCAGAAACCTTCAACGTGATGGGGACTTGATCCCGTATGTCGTTAACCAGAAGTGAGATTTGATAATAAACGTTCACACAATCCTAAGGTCGAAGAATAGCAGAAGCTTGGCATACTAAGCTTGCACAACAAAAGAAGGTTTCTAGATTTCTTACGAAAGAACGTCGCAGGATCAATGTATATCCTCGCTCCAAAATCTTCACCGAAAGGAGCGAAAAAATGACATTGAAGTTTCAAAACGCTCGCTTGCGGTCAAAACTTACTCCGACCAATCTGTTTTGATCGATTTGCTCGTTCATCAAGAACTCAGTTTGCATAGTCTTGGCATCGAAAAAGGAAGCCGATGAATACACTGAAAATTTGTTTTCGTAAATTAGCTTTCACTCGTTTCGTAAACATGGATTTTGCACATAATATCACGTCTATTGTATGAAACCTTAGTATTGCTTTTTATCTGGTGAAATGCTATCATTACACCTTTTTGTATAATGCACGAAATGAATTTCGTGAAGACCAGCCAATCGCGGTTTCTCTTTTATCGTACCCATGCATGATAGCGTTGCTGCCGGAATGGGCGGGAATAGTTTATCTATTCCAAAATAAAAATTAAAGCGCTGCCGAGGGTTATGATTTCATACTAATTAATCGAGTAAATTTCCACGAGTCACCATGTCCTTGTGAGATCAACCACGGATTCAGTGACAGCTCTTCCCAAAAATACAGGATCGAATCCCATATCAGAAACATTAAAAAAAATACTGGACAACTCATTTCGAGTCGATAAAGTAGCTCTGTCAGTCATTCATGCAATTACCAGATAGACGTTTCTTTTGAATTTCTGTTCATAGCACTTTGTATTGTTTTCGTACAATGCACGAGGTTCTTTCTGTGGTGAACGAATGGCTTGTGTTTGTGACAGTTGCGGTTGTGCCATTAATTACGAACGTATCTCTATAAAAACAACAAATCAGTTTCGTTGCTGAAAACAATCGATTTCGTGGTATAAACTATAATTACTTTACAGCTTAGAATCTACCACATCAGAAAGAACATTTGGAATCATTTGTCCTTCAACTAGCTAAAATTCGGTATCATTTATTTATCTCCACGTCTACGCATTTCTATCATATCCATCAATTAAATTTTCTTACAAAAACTTTTCCCATTTGCTAAGTCACCGCCAGTTCATTAACGTTATTTGTCGGAGTATTCCTAAGCGCTGTCTTCATGTCGAAGCAGAAACTTTTCTCTCAATTGAATTTCATGTCTTTTGGCACGGTTTTGGTTAGAGTTTGCAAGAATCAATCTCGAAGATACGCTTTCTATTTTTAAGATATTTTTAGTGGTTATGTAAGTAATGGTGGTTATGGTTTAGTAATTATCGTACAGATTGGGCCGAAGAATCTCTGATTTTTTTTTAACTTTGTTCACCGATGGATTTATATAAAATAACGGAAAACAGTCATCAGGATCGTCAGGTTTTCCGTACACCCAAAAGTTAGAAAAGGTGGCATAAAATGCAATTGCAGTTTTTGCAATCATATCTTCAGAAATCCGCATGATTCATTTTGTCAAAGTGACTGAATTGTTGCAATCGAGAGCTGTGAAGCAGGCGGCCTCGGTTCAATACTCGATTGCGTATCATGATTGTGTTTTTAGAGCCATTGCACTTCCAGACTCCAATCCTATACTTAACACTAATACACTGCACTGCATTGATTTTGTCAAAGCGAATTGATGCGTTGCTGTTTTGCTCACGACCAATGTTGCATTTTTTCTCCAAGTAACGATCCATTACGAGAAATGAAACAAAATCATGCGAAATTGCATTACAATCTTGCTCTTTTATTTTGGGTGTACATTCTTAAGCGAAGTTTTCTGATTTTCTAAGAAATCACTTATTGCTTAAATTGATAACTCAAAAACAGGGTTTTTGTACAACGATGTTTTTCCCGAACTTTAAATTTGCTCAAAAACACGAGAAAATGTAATATGAAAGTACTACAAGTAAAAGCCTCAAAAAATGTCTGTAATCATAGAAAATTTCGGATTTTTTGTTTCTTGTGTTCTAATGCCTAAGCTAAAATATGTGAAATTTTCGATCGTTAATTAAATTAATTTTTAAGTTGTTGCTTCCTAGTAAAGCCCAAAAAACTATTGGCCCGTCACGGATTTTCATACTTAAGCTTCTATATAAAACAAAAACCTAACCTAAACTACCCAAAAAACATCAATGCTTAATAACTGTTTGTTCAAACAAATTTGGAGAAGTTGTTCAGCTTTTTCTTCTAGAAACCTGAATAACTTCTCCAAATTTTGTCAAAAGTAGCCGCTAGAAAGTTTATTTGAACATAGGTAAACATAAATCCGCATATAATAGTGTTTACAATTGCTCAAACCACGATGTCAAAATCATCATCGGAGATCTCAATGCCTAGGTCGGCCAGGAGGAGGAGGAGGAGACCGGTTATAGGAAAGTTCAGTGCCCACCAGCTTACGAAAGAAAACGGCCTGAGACTCATCGATCTCCCCGCCTCCAAGAACATTACCATACGAAGTACCTTCTTCCAGCATAGCCTTCCATATCGGTTTACCTGTAGTTCACCACAACAGACCAAATAACAATTCGACCACGTTTTGATTGATGCAAGACACTTCTCGGATATTATCGACGTCAGGAGCTATCGCGGCGCCAACTATCGACTCAGACCACTATCTGGTAATGGTCAAAGTGCGACTTCCCGTTTTGAACAACATTCGATACCGACGTCCGCCACGGTATAATCTGAAGCGACTGAAGGTACCCGAAGTCGCAACTAATTACACGCAAAGCCTTGAAGCAGCGTTGCCGGAAGAGCTTATCGAAGCCCCTCTTGAGGACTGCTGGAGTACCGTCAAAGCAGCCATCAACAACGCAGCGGAAGGCGTCATAGGGTTTGTGGAAAGAAAGACAATGAGTGTCAAACGGTTCTAAATGAGATGAGGAGTTGGAGTGCGAAGAAATGGAGCAGCTGTATCGTTCTCAAGATACGCGTAAATTCTACAAGAATCTCAACGCATCCTGTAAAGGATTCGTGAGGCGAGCCGTTATGTGTCGGGATAAAGATGGAGGTATCTTGACAGATGAACGTGAGGTGATTGAAAGGCGGAATCAGCACTATGAAGAACACCTGAATGGCACAGAGGTAGAATACTAAGGCAGCAGGTGGAATGGCTTCATCGGTATGGTGAAGGATGGTGACGTGTCAACTCCCACGATAAGTGAAGTTAGGGATACTATCAAACAGCTTAAGAATAACAAGGCAGCTGGGAAGGATGGCATCGGCGCGGAACTTATAAAAATGGGCCCGCATAAGTTGGCGACTGATCGACGGATAGTCATTATCTGGGATACAGAACAGCTACCGGATGACTGGAAAGAGGGTGTTATATGCCCAATATACAAAAAGGATAACAAGTTAGAATGTGTGAACTATCGAGCGATCACTATTCTCAATGTGGCCTACCGTGGTCTATCGCCGCTTGCGAGCAGATTTGTGGGAAGTTGTCAAGCAGGTTTTGCGAACATTCGATCGCCAACGGACCAAATCTTTACGTTGCGGCAGATCCTTCAATAGTGTCGGGAATATCAAGTTCCTAAACACCACCTATTCATGAAATTCAAGGACGCATACGATACTATTGATCTTGAAGAGTTAAGGAAGATTATGGACGAGAACGTTTTTCCCGGGAAACTGACCAGAATGATCACGGCTACGATGGATGTTCCACAGTGTTACGTGAATATATCTGGTGTGTTATCGGACTCGTTTGAAACACGCAAAGAACTTAGACAAGGCGATGGTCTGTTCTGCCTCATGTTCAACATTGCGCTAGAAGGTGTTATGAAACGTGCGTCCATCTGCTTCGCTGACGACATGATTGTCCATCCATTATCGTCAGAACGTTCCTGGTAGTAGCTGATCAGTACACCGAACTGAAACTTAAAGCGGAAAAGGTTGGATTGAGATGAATGCATCGAAGACTAAGTATCTGTTGGCTAGAGTAACCGAGCGTGATAGAGCTCGCATAGGCAGAACTGTGACAATCGACGGAGACGAGTTCGAGGTGGTGGATGAGTTTGTGTACCTCGAATCATTCGTTACGTCGGACAACAACTGAATCAGAGTAATTCGGAGACGCATTATTACCGGAAGTCGTGCCTACTACGGACTCCACAAGAACTTGAGGTCTGGTAAACTTCACCCCCGTATAAAGTGTACTATGTACAAAACGCTGATAAGACCAGTAGTTCTCTGCGGGCTTGAGGCGTGGACTATGCTCGAATAGGACCTGCAAGCACTTAGAGTTTTCGAAAGACGCGTGCTTAGGACCATCTTCGGCGGTGTATGTGAAAACGCTGTATGGAGGAGAAGGGTGAACCACGAGCAGGCGCAATTCTATGACGAACACAGTATCCAGAAAGTCGCTAAAGCTGAAAGGTTACAATGAGCGGGACATGTTGTAAGCATGTTGGACAACAACCCCGCAAAAATGGTGTTTGCCTCGAATCCGACTGGAGCAAGACTTCGGAAGTGTGGGACATTCGAGGAACTGGAGACAAGCAGCTCTCAACCGAGTTTTATGGAGAAATTTCGTGACGCAGTTACTTTTTTGGGCATTACTAGGTGCACAAGATTGGCGGATTTCTTAACGGATCTGCCACAGGTTTTAGATCGGATTAAGATCTGGCGACTTTGCCGACCACTGCCTAAAATTGACGTTATGATCCTCAAACCATTTCTTAACCACTGGATGTTTCGTAACTTTTTACCATTTACCAATCCATCAATCCTTCGCAAATTCGTAGCGTGCTAGGAGATGCTTTCGAGTAAGCCTTTGAACTTTCCTGGGGCTGCTGTCATGAAGCTGATTCTTGACATGACGTTTCCGAACTGTCAGGTAGCTCATGGATAGGTTTAGCTCCTCTCAGATCTTTTTGGTTTCCATGAATGCACTTTGATTGTTGTTTTTTTTGTATTCTCCCTTGCGCGGACTAACGATCTTTGATGAAGTTTGTCAGAAGCAGATAATTTCTCATCTCTATGCGAAGATCTAGGAGTAAATTATTACTGTCCACTCCTAGAGCTGGAGATGAGAAATTATCTGCTTCTTACAAATTCCATGAATGGATCATTATTAGAAATACGTTTGATGTGTCCGTCATCCTTGCATGTAGTTTTGCAGGTACGTCCAGTTGCCATACGCGGCTTTTAGTCTCACGAAGAGCGTACGCAACACTTTCCGTTCAAAGAAACCGAGGGCGCGTTGGTCCTCCACGAACAATGTTCATGGTTCGTGGCCGTAGAGGACTACTGGTTGAATTTGTGTCCGGTAGATGGTCAAGTTTGTAGTTTGGCGAATATTGTTCGATCTTAGCATCCTCCGGAGTCCAAAGTAGGCACGATGGCCAGCCATAATGCGCCTTTGTATCTGTCTGATGGTGTAATTATCGGCAGTCACCAATGATCCCAGGTACATGAATTCTTCTACCGCCTCGATTTCATCACCGTCAATCTGTACTCGTGGTGGAAGGCCAATGTTGTCTTCTCGTGAGCCTCTGTATCGTGTATTCTGTTTTCAAAATATCAATCGCGAGTCTATTTCTACTAGCTTCAGCCTTAAGTCTGATGCATGTTTCCGCCATCGTCTCAAAGTTTCGTGCTACGATATCAATGTAGCCAAAAAGTTGGACTTATTTCCTGAAGATCGTACCACTCGTGTCTATCACTGTTCTTCGAATCACACCTTCCAATGCAACGTTAAATTGCGAATATGGCAATCCATCACCTTGCCATAACTCTTTCAGAGATTCGGAAGGCAATCGAGAGTGCTGCTTCCACCTTTCGATCACCTCACACTCATCTCTGCGAAGGTTTACTTCCAAGTCTCTGCACATACCGGCTTGTGGTACGTAGTCTTTGTGCGAGCTGTTCAACTTCTCGTAGAATTTACGTGTATCGTTAGCACTGTATAGTGCCTCAATATCTTCGCGTTTTCGTTCTTTCATGTAGTGCTTTTTCCTTCGAAGAATAGAATTTTGAATGTTCCTAATTCGCTCTCGTACGGTGTTGTAGCATTGGCCCTCCCTTAGTTCAGCCGGTAACGGCGTAGCTACTAAGCAACACCATGCTGGAGGTGGCTGGGTTGGATTCCCGGTATGGTCAAGGAATTTTTTGTTAAGCAAAATTTATCGATTCCCTGGGCATAGAATATGATTGTACTTGTCACACAACTATACTAATGCAAAAATGGTACCTGGCATTGAAAGCTGTCAATTTCATGACTGTGGAAGTGCAGAATACTAAGTTGAAAGCAAGCAATAAGCAAATCGTGAAAGCAACCAGCTTGATATGCTAAATATGAAGTAAGAAGAAGGATGGTCCCACCCACCGTTCTATAGGAGAGCTGATTGCTGCTAAAATTTCACCCCCTGGCGAGTCACGAATGACTCATGATGACCCTCAGAGATCATTCTCCAAATTTCAGTCCCCAAACATTCTTCAGGCTTTTCTTGTAAACATCCACGTGCGTATCCAGTAGAATTCACCTAACCCACATGTATCAAACATCCCTAGGATCACGTTTCATATTTATTTCTCTAATCCGCATCAGCTACTTTCAGTTTTCTACGCAGTCATCTAAAGCAAGAGCTATTGTTTCCAACGTCGTCGTCGATGCCGACTGAGTGGTGAAAGGTCCTAATCCCTACTCCATTAAACTCTATCAAGGACAAAATAAGCGCAATTTAAAGGCTGCTGCTGCTGCTGCTGCTGTGTTGTGGAGTAATCGACCGTCAACTCGGCCTGAAGAATATGTGCGTAGTCATTCCGTTCGGATCACCGTCTGCAGGCAGCGGTGCTATCATTTTCAGTTATGACGAGATTGGAGGGGATGCGCCCGTACTGTTTTTCTCACGCTGAAAATGATTGTATGTGTGTGGGTCTAAACTGAAAGGGCGTGAGGGGGCGTGAGGGAGACAGTTGGTTAGGGTTTATTAAGCAAACAGCTTACATCAGACGAAAAATATTAAACTATTCTTTATTGTTCTGTGTGACGGTCGGCGCCGTGGTCGGGTTGGGGAGCTTTTAATGCTTTTCCTCAGTGCGCATGCGTTCATTTTTTTGTGTGCTCTTTTTCGTTCACTATACGTTTCAAGGATTCCAGTGTGGGTATTGTGAGTGATTGTACTGTGAAAAGCATTTCTCCGCCGCAAGAGTCATCATTGTAGCCGTACAGACGACCAAGAGCTGGTTGTGGAAAAGGATTACACTTGTTATCGTTCGATTGAATGAAAGGATCGTGTTCCCAGAATTTCGAGAAGAAGCTTTCAGTTGAGTGGCAGATACGTCTTTTGAGGTATTAGTTTTTGTTACCATTTTTCGCAGTGCGTCGGTATGAGGTTGTCGTAAGGTACTGGTGAAATTTTCTTAGGCCGTATAAATGGTGTCCCACATCAAATTGCATCACGGAATGTTTTGAACGCTGTAGAAAATTAGCTAGCTGTCCGATCCTTTTCAATCTATCAGACAATAAAATTTAACCCATTATTAAGTTTTTGGCATATTTATTCCATTCAACTTCAATACCATAACCGTACGCTTGCACCTAACGCTTAACCTCACGCATTAGGTTCTGTACAACAACTGGCTGTAGCTTCTTCTGTACGGAAACCCACTTTTTCTTCATATCAGATTCGGTACGATACGGTACCGATACGGTACGAAAGTACCTCCGCTGGCTTCATACCACTCCAGGACGGCATTTGAATAGTGGCACGAAGCTAGATCCGGCTGGAAAATCGTAGGGCCCTCGTGTTGCTTCAACAGAGAGAGCATACGCGTCAGTAAACATTCCTTGAGGTAGATCTCCCCGGTTACAGTGCGGGTAGCCACGTACGGCGCACTCCGTTTGCCACATGAGCAGATCGCTTGCCAACTCATGTATTTCTTGGCAAACTTTGAAACCCAAGTAGCACACTACGATCAAAGTTAGTTGTAGTAACTTGATTATGACTTAGCAAGTCATGTTTATGTTTTCTCAACTGAATGGCAACAAGTGTGCTACTAGGGAAGTGTCTGCTTTCTTACTTCCTCCGGAACATCAAACTTGTGCTGGTCGATAAAGAACAGTAGCCCCAGAAGCTGCCGGAAGTCCGCCTTGACGTAAATCATCCATGATGAGACAATGAGGCTTTGTCAGCATCTGGGTGTACAGTTTCCTGGCCCATGACTTGCCTTCTGCACTTTGAACGTATGCAGTCCCTTCCGGTCCTTGGCTCTCTGAACGAAATACTTGGACGGATTCAACGTTTTGGCCACATCCCTGATCGAAGCATTGGTATTCCAATGCTTAAACGCTTTCACGACACGCTTGTGATCCTGATCACTAATGGAACATCCATTCTGACCGCATTTTTCCTTCCGTTCGATGCTCAAAGTTTCGTAGTAACGTTTAATCACACGACTCACTGTTGAATGCACGAGTTGTGTTCCGATGGCGAGTTGTGTTCCGAGAGTTGAGGGGTTTTCAGGTCCATGTGCGAAACCAATTCGTGACGTTGCTTTTCAGGTGACGTCATGTTTTTAAAATTGTCAAAAAACTGACAGCGATAAAGCGAAGGCCTACCCAAATTTTCAAGAGAAAGTACCCAATGGGTAATTTTCTACATCTGTATCCACAATAATCAGGTCCACCTAAACTTAAGCAAAATGCAAATTTTGCATTCTATTTTCAATTGTAGTTAATTGTTTCCAATTCATGGGATAAGATTTAATAATTCACGTTTAATTCACGTTTTATGGAGAAATATTGTGATGCAGGTGCGGTCCTAATAGGACGTTAGACCAACTTAACCTCTGTGGCTCAATCCGAGAGTATTGTCACTTTTCACAAGACATAAAATGTATAAGTATAAAAATATGTTGTTTTG
>JASCZW010015888.1:0-19716 GCA_034211315.2 Aedes japonicus
TTCGCGATTTTAATAAGGAGTGTATCGAATGTAAGCTATCCACATACATTTGCGTTGTACGCATGTATTTGTGATGGTTTTTTATCCTCTGAACACTGCATGCTGTGCGTTTTCTTTTGTTTACTTGTTTGTGCGGTTCAAATTCTGCGTTTTCAAAATATCGCGTATTAAAAAGGAAGTGAAAATTAAGGTTCTGGACACATGGCTAAGTGAGAAGGGTATTACTATTCGAAAATTGGCGAAGCAGTTTGGAATTCATCATGCGAGTGTTAAAACCATCATTAATAAGTTTGGGGAACACTATTCTTTGGATGAGCTACCAGGAAGAGGCAGAAAACCCGGTTCTTCCAACCCGAAACTGGAGCAGAAAGTGGTATCTCTAATCATGAAGAACAAATCAATGTCAATACGTGATTTGGCCAAAAAAGCAGGAACGAGTGTCGGAATGATCCAGCGTATCAAAAGGCAAAACCATCTGAAGACCTACAAGAAGCAGACAATCTCGAAACAAAGTGCAGCACAGAAGAAGCGAGCAGCAACAAGGGCCCGGAAATTGTATTCGCGTCTTTTGCAGCGTCCGGATGCATGCGTTTTGATGGACGATGAGACCTATGTAAAGGAGGACTCAAAAACCCTTCCAGGTCCACAATACTTTACTGCCGTCGTTGGGGAGGATGTAAGCGATGCGGACAGCTCGATTCAAGTGGAGAAATTCGGTCGAAAGGTACTGGTATGGAAAGCAATATGTTCCTGTGGTTTAAAGTCAACCATTTTTTACACTACCGGAACTTTAAATGCGTAAATCTATCGATCTGAGTGTCTCCAGATGAGATTGTTGCCTTTATATAAGAAGCATAGTACACCTCCACTGTTTTGGCCGGATTTAGCGGCAGCTCACTATGCCAAAACCACTCTCAATTGGCTTGCGGAAAAGGATATAGATTTCGTTGAGAAAAATATCAATCCACCAAATTGCTCTCAGCTTCGACCCATCTAACGTTACTTGTTAATCGTGAAGAGGGTCTTCAAGAAGACTGGTAAGGCAGCTGGGAACATGCAGGAGTTCAAAAAAATTTGGGCTCAAGCGTCCAAAAAATGCGATGCAACACTTGTCCGGAAATTGATGAAGAGCATTCGATCCAAAGTTCGAAAATTCGTGAAGGAATAACTTAAATTTCATCCGGTCTTCATTATGTTCAAGTTTAACCTCGAACAATAAAGGATAAATTTTTTGTATGAATAAAATATCGGTTTTCAACATAATTTGAAAGAAAGTTTGGGGATAGCTTATTTTCGATACACTCCTTATTCAGAACACATATCAAGGATTTTAGAGCTGACTGCGTAATGTTGTGTTCAACCGCCCAATTCCGAATAGCTGATGACAGTTATCCAATTGTATAAAAACCACTTTGATGAAGTTTTTCAAAATTGACAACCACTTGTGTTTACCTCCGAAATCATTCGATCTATTGGCAAATGACATGAGAATTCATATTCTCAAGAATTTGTTTTCTTTTCCACATTGATGGAATTTTCAGAAAGAGTAGCTGACAAATCTTACCAAAAATCATCTGGTTGCTGATATGAATCATGGCTTTCTTGTTATTTCAATTCGGAGGGAATCCATTTTTTAAATTTTTGAAGAAACCTACTGTAAGTAACACTTTTACGGATACGTGTTGGCTTATTTTTAATAACAAAAGTGTTCATTTGTTGACTGCTGTTTACGAGAAAAATTCTTAAATTTCGCAATAGCAATGTTTATACAGTTGAGATAACAATGGTAAAAAACTTGAACCGTATATTCAATTATAAATATACAACTTATATACAACTGTCAAATTTGATGCCTGATTTAAGATTTTGTTTGGTCATTACAAGGACACAAAAACAATTTGAAAAAGCATTGCAAATGAATCGTAAGTTCACATTATATGTAACCTATATTCAATACTTTATAATCTCTGAATAATCGTTATGCCTGTATCAGCATGGGCACCTGGTTGGATGCAAACGCCATTAGCGTCCTTCACCAGTTTCTTTCGCAGTCGGTACAAGGGATGCTGGATATACAGACATGTCTGTATTTATTTAGTTATTTGAGCATGCATGCAGACATCATACATATTACAGATATTATACAGACATTGGGAAAATGTTACAGACATATACAGACATTCATTTTAGCAAATTTATGGGTTTAAAAAAAAACATGGTGATAGGGAAAGTCACATAAGTCACAGTTTGCAAATATTGACAGTCGAAAGTCTGACTAGTTTGTTGGCGAGAAAAATACCAGTGAGGGATGTAGAAGAAAAACGATGTGCCTGGCCGTTTAAGAAGGTTGTTTTCACTAATTTGACTCTTGTTATTCTGTTAGTTCTATTAGTCCTTTTTGAAAACGGCTCTCAGTGCTTCCCCCCTTAGACAAAAATCAAGTTTCATGTATTTTTATTCGGGTAAACTAATGTCGTTTTCGGTTATTGCCAGTGCGCAACTGATTTCACCCTAAATAGGTCCACCCTAACAGCTGTCAAAACGTTTTTTTATTCAATCGGGTTGGATCTGGATCCGCTCTGGATCCGACCCAACATCGATGAGGTTCACCAATACACAAACATGAACTGTCAAAATAAAAGGTTTATGTTTGTTTATGTTTATGTTTTGCACTAATACCATCATACTGACTCGACTTTGGATCGGTTTTCGTTCGGAAATTGCGTGTCAGAGTCAGACCTGACCCAGGTTTAAAACCGAAAACGACATAAGATTATATTTATAGATTATAAGATCATATTTATAGATGCCATCTGCTATGTAAACTAGTATTGGTGAGCTTGGAAAAGCATCTCAACGACTATAACAAGTGTGGAAAGTAACAGATGCCGTAAAAACAAAAAAAATTTGCTTTATTCGCGTGTTTTGAACGTGAAAAAGTTAAATGAATAGTGCCATCGATCTAAATCAAATCGAGAACACTAGTCCAGGTTAGTAAAGTATATATTGCTCATCAAGTTTTGAGAAATCGGTATGTTCGTAGAGAAAAAAATCCGCAGAAAAACGAAATTCAATTATTTATCATTGATTGAAAACAAGTTCCACCCCAAATCCGGCACAGAAATGTTTCATAGAGTGTCCTATAAATGATCGTATATGAAATAGCAGCAACTTTTTGCAACTATAACATATTTTTTTGGATTATTTGTAGGTCAACGTCAATCGGTCGTAAACCAGGAAATATTTGAAAATTGGGTTGGCTGTGATGGAAGCAACAGAACATCATGTTTACATCGCTACGTGGTCTCGACTCTACCTGAAGACACATCAGGTCAGGTTTACGGAAAATTGTACAAATTTTGTGTCGTGTTTTGCTCAAAATTGAACACAAAGTGGGTCAAATGTCATCGAGTAAGGAAACTTTCTATGAAAAAAGTATGATGGTTGGTTGCAGTCACCAGTTGTGTTCCCTCAACATGACGAGAAGGTTGATGATTATTTCAATAAAACCCCATCTCGCGGGCGTCTTCAGAAAGAATTTGAAAATTGTTCTACTAAAACCAAAAAACGACGAGTTGCAGAACTAGTTTCAAAAATCGGCCCAGAAGAGCTACCTTTTGCGGCAAACGTTTCTGCGAATTCTTCCATTCCAGTGGATGATGGAAACAAACGCTTGAGTCCTGCTTAAGCTCTAGTCCTATTTGTTGATTTAGATCTGTTAGAACGGAAGTACATTATTCTTCGAGACGTTGTAAGCGCTTTGCATAAGGATTGTTTTCCAAGTCTATACGCATTAAAACAAGCCAAGAATAAACTCATCCCAAAACAACTTACGGTTACAAAAACATCAGCCATGGTAGATCTGCAAGAGCTGCTCAATCTAACAGTAAACGGAATTGAAACATCAGTAAACGGTATTGTCATTCACGAATGATTTGAGTTCTTATTCACAATTCTCGATGGAAAAGCATGTAGCACGTTGTCAAAGAAAAAAGCAGCTGCAAAATGTTACATATGTGGTGGCGCCTCAAAGGACATGAACAATTCAAAGTTCATCAAAGGCCTGAAAATACAGCCAACTTTAGTTATGGGTTATCAGTTCTGCACTGTTGGATTAAGACGTTTGAATGCCTTCTGCATATTGCTTTTAGTTTGTTATTTCCTTTTCTTTTTTTTTTTTTTAAATCAAGTGTAAAGGGCGATACGGTCAAAATTTGGTCAATATCAACTTGACGTATTTCTTTCAATTTTGCATTTAAAGAACCTGAACACCCCTCATTTTGAAGGTGTGTGTGTGTAGAATGTTGCTCCTATTTTGATTTTGGAATTCACTCTTCAGTTGTCAAAATGCCGTCCAAGCAAGAAGAGCAGCGTATCAAAATTTTGCTCGCGCATCGCGAAAATCCGAGCTACTCGCACGCAAAGTTGGCAAAATCGCTAAAAGTTGCCAAATCAACCGTTACAAATGTAATTAAAGTGTTTGGGGAACGTTTGTCGACAGCCAGGAAGTCTGGATCGGGGGGAAATCGAAAACCGGAAGCCGCTGAGACGACAAAGAGAGTTGCCGGTAGTTTCAAGCGAAACCCTAACCTATCTCTCCGAGATGCCGCAAATAAGCTGGGTGTATCGTCTACAACCGTGCATCGAGCCAAAAAACGAGCCGGACTATCGACTTACAAGAAGGTAGTGACTCCAAATCGCGATGATAAACAAAATACGACGGCCAAAGCGCGATCCCGGAGGCTGTACACGACGATGCTGACGAAGTTTGACTGCGTGGTAATGGACGACGAAACCTACGTCAAAGCCGACTACAAGCAGCTTCCGGGACAGGAGTTTTATACGGCAAAAGGAAGGGGAAAGGTAGCAGATATTTTCAAGCACACGAAACTGTCAAAGTTCGCAAAGAAATATCTGGTTCGACAAGCCATCTGTACCTGTGGCTTAAAAAGCAACATTTTCATAGCTTCCGGGACTGTCAACCAAGAAATTTACGTGAAAGAGTGTTTGACTAAACGTCTGCTGCCTTTCCTGAAGAGACACGGTTGTTCCGTACTGTTTTGGCCGGATTTGGCATCTTGCCATTACGGTAAAAAGGCCATGGAGTGGTACGCCGCCAACAACGTGCAGGTGGTTCCCAAGGACAAAACCCCTCCCAACACGCCAGAGCTCCGCCCAATTGAGAAATACTGGGCTATTGTCAAGCGGAACCTAAAGAAGACCAAAAAAACTGCAAAGGACGAGCAGCAGTTCAAGGCAAACTGGCTTTCTGCGGCGAAGAAGGTGGACAAGGTGGCTGTACAAAATCTGATGGCAGGGGTCAAGCGTAAGGCCCGGCAATTCGTATTTGGAAAAGCGGAAGCCTAACTGAATATTTTTCCTGAATTTTATACTAATTGAACTTGATAAAGAAATTTAATTTGATTTTTTAAATAAACGATTTCACCGATTTACACGCGTTTTCCCTTGACCAAATTTTGACCGTATCACCCTTTACTTATATTCTGTTTAAAAGGTTGTCGTTTAAAACCTGGCAGGTTCGTGGAGAAGCAAATAAGAAAACTTTTGATGAGTGCAAAAAAAGAATTCAGAACCAGTTCAGAGCTCAAATGTACCGTATCTAACGACGGTAAAACAGTACGAATTTTTTTTTCTGAACCTAAAATAAGTGCTGCTATCACGGGGATTGATGAAAGTCTAATAATAAAATTTGCTACAATATTAAGGGTAGGTGCCAGTGGAAATGAAACTGACATTTCGAAATACCGAACATCGTTGCAGGAAACAAGAGATCAATATTTATCTCTTTATAGTTGGTGCTACATGCCCTTGACCGTGCATCAACTGCTCATTCATAGCGCCATCATTATTTCAATGTTTGAGTTACCCGTTGGCGAACTTTTTGAAGAAGCCCTGGAAGCAACTCATTAAATCATAAGGAAAACCCGACTGATTCACACAAGGAAATCGTCAAGAATTAATACCAATGAAGCCTTAATGTGACGAATTCAGATCCTTTTTTATCTCTCAATCGAATGGCCTGTGCATCTAAAAATGGAAGAGAAGACTCTGCAGTTTTGTACTATTTATTAAACCAAGAAGCAGAAGATGGATTTATTGATTTTTTGGAGAATGCAAGCTCGTACGCCGAAACATAATGGCATATTAGTTACTTTTGCGATAACGAATAAAATGTGTCATATTTGCAAACAACGCGTCATTATAAGCAAATTATCTGAAAAAAGTACGTTTTTTTATTATTTAACAAATAAATTGGCGCTTGAGACAGTTTTGTGATTATGTGTATATCGTATGACATTTATACAAATTGCAGTTCTCATAATCACGTGCAACTTTCCTTTTTAAACCAATGTGCTAACGTGACTATATTATCCAGTTTTGATATTTGTCCGCCATTCCCATATATTAAACGTACTGAAATGTCCATCTGGAGTAAAATGGATGGATCAGGAAATACATAGCTTCCTCAGCAAAAGTCCTTTAAAAACAGCAAAGTTCAACAAACTGAAGCACCTAATAGAACAGAAACCTTCAAACATGTTACATATGTCTGCGAACCGATGGCTTTCTTTGGACGTAGTTGTTAGGCGTGTTCTTGAAGCTGGAAGTCTTAAAAGTTTATTTCAATTTTCGCGATACACCAGTGCACATCAAGCACGATGAAAGAAATTGAGAAAGTTCATGAGCATCTCAGCGATCCATCAAACTACCTATACTTGGTCGCCATTATCAAACTACCTATCCGGTCTTGCTTTGCTTCCCATGAAACAACCTGGTGGACTGTGGTGGTTGGCAAAGTCGTTCTAACTACCAGCTGAGAGCTAGTGTCGAAAACTGAATTCAATTTGGTTCGCCTCCCGCCCTATACATTTGCGTTGAATAGCACTGTCAAGATAGAAGAGACTCGCGAAAATGCTGAACGAAGCAATATTCACAAGAGGGGAAGGATCACAATCGTTAAATTCAGACACCGGCCACTGTAGTATTAATCACGGAATGGAACGTAATGACATTAAAAGACGAAAACAATCTGAACCATTTGCTACCCTATTTTGAGGACCCGGGAAGGGAAAACTATATTTACTACCTCAACATATGCAGATTTGTATTGTAGCAAAAGAAAGTACACAGATAAAAAGAAACATTGAATTTTCTGCGTTATCTAATGCACATAAAGGGAATGCTAGATTTGCCAGAAAATATTGGCATATTTCATGTAAATTTAAGCCAGATAACGCCTGAACCGAACGTGTTGTATGAAATAATGCAAATATTGTTGTATGGCGCATGAAAAGTTGCAAACAATTTCGTTGTCTACGCCTTTAGCTTATATTTGAACTAGGGGATATTTTACTCGTAAATTAATTATTTTTTTCTGTGTAGTTTTGAAGAAAAAAATTGAACTACTTATATAAATGGCGCTTGATTAAAATTTTAATGAAAAAAATTTATAAGTTTTTCGTATCAAATGGTGTATGAATGAAGTTGTACTGGTACTGGTTATTAATCTTCAAAAACCTTTCACTGTTGCGTACTGATCTCATTTTTCAACATTTTAAAATTACACCCGGTATAGAAAATAAAAACGTAGTCCTACGTTAAAACAAAGATTCTAGCGCAAGAATGTATTGCACCGTGTATTTTAGACCAAGGGGTTCTACAACAGTGAATCAACCCCAAATCGAATCAAATAAGTTTCATATTGATTGTTGCTAAAAGTGAATTTTTCCCAAGCAACACTAAACCATCATAACTAGTTGTGCAGCAACTGCATTGTGACGTAATTGAGTAACATTGAAGTAACTTTTACTGGTTTGCAATAAGTGTGCTACTAGGGATGTCACATGCACGAAAAGTTATGTTTTACTATTTCTAATGACTCTGTATCAAGCACTTTGGAGAACAGAGTCATTGTACCCCAAGTGAGTGTTTCCCTTAATTCACCCCTGCATTCGGCGGCACTTAGAAATGACCTCATGTCTCCAGCCAGTAGCCAACTGCCAACCATACGGAACCTATCGTAATATTTAAAGTACACACATTGCCTCACTATAACAGCAGCCGAAGCATCATCATCGTCATCGTCGCACCAATAGTGTCCGCCCAGTATCAGAAAGGCATCATCCAGCATTTAATGACCCTGCCGGAGGCTTCCATCCAGTTGCGTGCACACATTCGGAGTAGCGACTTCGGGAGATGCAACATGAAACTGACGGGACGGGACTGTGTTTATTTGCCTTTATGTTCGCGCCAGTGCCAACAACAACGCAACCGATTAATGTACAAACAGCAATCGCGGAGTCGCGTTCGAATAAATTGTCGGATTACATGTAGCGTTAAATTGACGCGCTCCAGCATATTATGTCTGATGCATGCTCGGAGAATGGCTCACTTACTTTGAATAATATTGCGCTAACGAGCGCCGGAGATGTAACATTTATCTATGCTGGGTTCAAGTATGTGCGGTTTCGGGGCAAATCATGGACCGAATTCCGGAAATGAACAGTTGTCTCCATACACAGGACCTGCGCTTCGTTTTTCTCTTCTTATATTATTATTTCCCAGCATGAGTGAAAAGTGCAGAGGGAATTCATGAGCATATTTGAATAGTTCTACCTCGTATTTTTGTTTGGAATGAAAGGTGGAAGGAACGTGGCAATAAGAAGAAACTAATATGCAGCCAATTTCAACTGGCGCATTCAGACTGGCAGTGGCAGCGACCGGAGTGTGTGCAGTTTCTCATATTCATTTCATGTGGGCGAAACAGTTCCAGGTTGACAGCAGTGAGAGGATATGAGCTGGAAAATGTTTTTTCAGAAGTGTAGGTAGGGAGTGGGATTTCTGGGGTTCTCTTTTGGCTAAGGTGCAAATTGATGGGTTTGATATGTGGTGTTGCGTGATGGGTTATCGGTTTATTGAAAAAATTATCACGCTTCCGGGGTTTTTAATAACACATTCAAATCCAATCAATTGCGATCTGGAAACACGGTTTGACCATCATTAAGCCCGTTGTCGAATTATAATGTGGTTTGGATGTCACGTTATACGTTTTGGTCCAAGAGCGAAACTGGACCCTTTGCCTGCGATTCCCGGAACATATCTGCAATATTCTCTTAGATACTAGATTTGACTTATATCTAGGTAGTAGTCTCATAGTCTAGATAGTTGTTCAGAGAACAATGGGGCCGTTTCTTTCCGAACTCCTGTTAGCCGTCGCAAACTCACGATTGGTGCGAAATAGCTTAAAGCTGAAATGCGTTTATTTTAATTATTGTAACAATCTAGAATTAGAACCCATAAAACTCAATTTTTGGTTTGAATCGTACTTTTAATGCTTAAGAAACTCTCGCCACGACTAATTGTCCACTATCTGCGATTATAGGTTTAGGTTAGGTTTAGAAATGAAAGTTTAATCTTTACTCACTGTGACGTTCAATGAACGTTTTGGAACGTGAGTTAGGGGCAGAATATATTTATATGAATTACATTCAACTCATTTACATCCATTATTAGATATTCGAACAGTAATAGTAGTTACATCAAGTCCGGTAAAACTTAAATACTAAGATTAGTATTTAAGTTTTACCGAACTTGACGCAAACTACTATTACTGTTCAAATATCTAATGATAGATGTAAATGAGTTGAATGTAATTCATATAAATATAATTTTACCCCTAACTCACTTTCAAAACGCACTTATTGCCGAAAAAGGTAAATATGATTGTCGTCCTGATGGCATCTCACGTCATCGGACGTTCCCGCCTGTTAGGCTGCGTTCACACTGTTAGGCCGCGTTCACCTTGCTTTACCGTGTTGGCAGCAACAATAGTCTAGACTTGATCTAGATAGTAACCATTCAGCCACTTTAACCTTCCTGAGTTATTGGGGTCAATCTCAGACCCATGGCGCAACTTTAATGTTCTGCTATCTTGTTTATTTCAAAACGAATCGGGTTGAAATTTTCTAATCTACGAAATTATTCATTTTGCATAAACATATTTTTCAAACCAGTTTAAGGCGGTTGTACAAAAAAAGTAACGCATAAGAAATTAGGCTCCATAATGAACCAGATTTCAACCCACCGTAGAATTTCGAAATTTTAACTTTGAGTCAGTGTTATTACAACGTCATATGAAAGGTTCTGGTTTAAGATATGTATTGAAATTTTAAAACACTGGTTCAGGTTGTATTTTTCTCCGGAAATCTGCTACAAAATGCAGGAAGTTTTAGTTTGGCTATGTTAACAGAAATGCACATGAAACATTCCAGGCTTATTGAAGAGAATTGGCTGTCTTGTGCAAAGTTTCTCAGTGCATAACGAATACTCTTTCGATATTATCATATAAGTTCTAAACCGCGCTTCAGAGATGGCGCTGCAGGAAGTTGCAGGAGCTTTTGTTTTTCTTCACAGTATTCATCATTATAATTCAACCCCAAATGCCAATGTTGATAAAAATACTGTTGAAAGGAGATATAAGTAAGAAACTTTTCGAACTTTATGAATTAAAAAACACAATGTGCCCTGTATATTGAGCGAGACCGCTAACCCTGCCTTCGATCATTTGAGCCTAACCAGTATGACTTAGTATGAAGTGTAGTTTTGAAATGGCTTAAAATCATAATGTCAAACGATCACAATTTAACATTCTGATCAACTTTTTACCAGACAGAAATTCTCTATAGCTTCATTTGGTACAGAGATTTCAGCGCCATCATGCAGTGATACGATCTAAAACAAAACTAATAAGTAGTAAAAAATGTCGTTGAAATTATGAAAATCTTTGAAAATAGTACAAAATGGACCACTGTGCGAGGTCTAATTTTGTGCAATGGTCTTCAACATATTCGAGAGTGCTTTATTTTGCCTAAAATTAGAGTCTGCAAACAACGCAATTGGTTGTAGTCTTTGCTGAGCCATACAACAATGTTTGCAGTCTTTCATACAACAGGCTTGATTTAGGCGTTATCTGGCTTATATTTATATAAAATATCCCGTTATTTCCTGCCAAATCTTGCATTCCCTTTATGTGCTTTCGAAAACGCAGAAAATTCAATGCTTCTTTTTATCTGTACATGGCGAAAATATCTCTATTCAAAATTCAACGAAAATATCTTCTCATGTCACATTTTCCACCAAAAAACATGCTACCTAGATCGTATACGAGAAGCAAAAACCGAGGAGTCACAACATGAAGAAAAAATGGCTATCGGCATCTAGGATTCACTGAAAAGAAACGATTTATCAGCTACTCATGCTCTCCGAGAATTATAAATTGCCCTTGCTTTTCTCGCGAAAACTGCTGTGAGCGAATAATAATCTCTCGCTTCTCGCATTCTCATCTGTTTCTCCAAGCGGGTGAAAAAGGACGTTTCTCTTATCAAGCAGGCAGAATTTCGGTCCCTGCTTTCAAGTTTCAAAGCATGCCGTTACGCTTATATGGAACTATCAATACTTTCTCTTCATTTCTATCCGTTCTCTAGCAATAAATTAACTGTCCTCCAGGAGTGTAGATGGAAATTATCTGCTTCTGAAAATTCATCATAGAGTGGGCAACGGCTTAAGACTTCAGACCCTATGTCTAGCCAGGTAAACGTTAATCTGCAACGCTCATTTTTGCAGTATGGTGCTCCATGTAGTGAAGCACTCATACTGCAAAAAATGAGCGTTGTAGGTTAACGTTTACCCTGCGTTTGGAATAGGGTCTTGGGTGCTTAAGCCGTTCTACCCTAGATCGTTACTCCACGCATTGGGTGAATACAAACAACAACAATCAAAGTGAACAAATTTGCCATACACAAAAATTCTTAGAAATTGGCTAAGATAGACTGCAGTTCCAAAATCAGGAACTAATATGACAACTAGAAATTAGAAGAAAAATTAGTATCTTCCATTTAATTCCAACTACCTTTGCTAATTCGACAGATACGTGTATTTCGTCTACAATGTGCAGAGTTCTTTCCAGTGTCTCGTAATAATAACTCGTACTAATGACAATCTCAAACATAATCTCTAAAATATTCAATAACTTTACTGAAGGTGGCATCTCTCTAGAACTACACATGGTTAAAATAATGTTAACGTCAACAGACGACATATTACATATTAAAAAACCTAGCCTAAGACGGCATCTCTCGACAACTGAAGTGTGACAAACACAGACTACAGCTCCATCTCTGCTGAACGACCTACAACTAATATGATTATGTCAAAAGAAGACAAATGTCACAATGAGAAACTTTTCCGAACATGGCAACTCTCTAGAGCTTCATTTGACAAAGAAAGACTGCAGCGCTATCTCTGAGAAAATATCATGACTACTATGATGTTATCAAAAGACGACAAATGATATTCTAAGAAACTATACTCTATACGGGAACTAATATGATAGTCTCACAAAATGAAAAATGAGACATATTGAAACTTCACCGACACAGATCAAAGAAACACTGAATTTTCTGCGTTATCTAATGCACATAAAGGGAATGCTAGATTTGGCAAAAAATAGTTGGATATTTCATGTAAATTTAAGCCAGATAACGCCTAAATCAAGCCAGTTGTATAAAGATTGCAAACAATATCGTTGTTTACGTCTCCTTTGGCTTGGAACTACACTGAGGGGAAATTTTACGCGCTTTGCTGGAAATTAATTATTTTTTTCTGCGGAAGACATTGCTAACTCTCTCACAACTTGTATGGAATGATTCAGGCGTGAATTGCCTACCACTCACGAAATCAAAACCTCTTTCCCTTGATCCTCTCAATATTGACCCTAATGTCACCTGTATCAGTATGTTGTATGTTAGTTATGTTGTGAATACAGATATTGAGTATCGGTTCAGCAAAGGGATAACAAACGAAATTTTCCAAAACTTAACTTTGCTAAAAAATAACCTTATTTTGAATAACAATTTTCGAGCGTATTAGTGAGAACGATTGAACCTAAACGGGAAACTAGGTAAATTTAAATTGATTTCTTCACTTGATCATTTTTTTCTAAAAAACAAAACTCAAACACTCCCTTTTTCTAAATAATCACTAGTAACTCCAGTCAAATCTCACCACAGAAAGCTTATCTTTGACAGAGCAGGCCTATTCTTGTCTTGTACGGACTTCGCCAGACGCCCTGGTGTCAAGTGTCGAACTGGACGAAAACATCGCAGTAGGTCTAGTATTTACAGTAGCGTTTGTGGAATCCTAACATGTGTGTGGTGTTTTTGTTGTTTGTTCTTTCTAAGAGATGTGCCTGTTTAGTGAACCTTGTTTTGTATTGCTATATTAAAACTATGAATTTCTACCGCTGTATCGCAGAAGTCAATTGTTGTTGTGTCATGTGTTGTGTTGTAAAAATGATTTTTTTAAACAGCTATGAATATTTCAATTTTAGTTGCAGAAGCACAAGCATTGTGTAGCTTTAGGATGAACGTAGACATTTAAACAGGCCACGAATATCGGTTTCTTTGACTTTTTCGCGCTTTTTGATAATCGACGTGAAATTTTCATTGCCTGCCACAATGTGTTTTCAGAATAGCGTCTCAAAACTTTGCATACGTTCGTCACAGCGTTTAGCGAATGTTCATTACGCTGATTTGAATTTGTATATGATCCGTTCGTCGGTGTTCTTTGGTTACTTTAGCACTTTTATACGTTCTTGAAGCCAGTGTTGCGATACTTTGATTTAATCCTAAAAGCATTTTTCCAGCACAATGACCTATTATTTCAGATCCTGTATCAGCTTTCAATATTCAAAATATATTGGAAGTTCATTATTTTCACTTTCAGTGAAACTATCCCAAATCAATAGTTTTGAAGACGGTCATGCACCGTTTAGTGCTGGTGTTATCTGTCATTGTTATTTTTAAGATGGGCCAGGTTTTTGATTACGTGGTGAGTGACTCTTTACATTGTTTTTATATTTTTTATAAATTTTTATTTACATTGAGCTATTGCAGTAACCATTTATGTGTGCTGTCTACAAATGCAAGTTCTTTATTATGTCGTTTTGGGGTAATTTTCATTTTTGTATTAGTGTGTTAAATGTTAATTTGTGTTGATATGAGTGATTGGCGTGTTTGGTAATATGTATGCATTATCTGATTTTTCTTAAATTTCAAACCAGAGCGACGGTTCTTTTAACTTCAAACAAGTCCAGGTAGCAATTTTTTGTTATTTTCAATTCGTAAGTAAATGCAATGTGTTTTGTGTGTGTCATGAAAGTTTTATAAAGAGATTTTTTTATAATACAACACATCATCTTCGTTTCTCCATCAGACGGGTTTGTAGTTGGTTTTTATCTTGTAACAAAAATTTCATGGCACTTAATTTAATAAAGAGGTGAGAGAGTTATTCACAGGCAACCTTTAATGTTTATAGATCATTTAAAGAAAATAACTGCTTCCATAAAAGTTGTGACTTTTAAGTATTAACGTAACGTTTTTTCTTCCAGGTCATGTCGTCATTTCTTTTGAGGGATTAACCAATATTCATACTAAATTTTAGGTATCTTTTACTGGAACGAAGCAAGTATTAGACTGCAAAATTTGGACGACTAAGTAAAACTTGACGCATTGCCTTTTTCTAATGTATCGTGGAATGTTTTGCACACCCTCATTTTGAAGATGTGCGCGTAGCTCTATTTGATTTTGAGATTGGCAACTTCCAGTTATCAAAGTGTCGTCGAAGGAAGAGACGCACCGTCAGTCAACATTTTGCACGTAGCATGGCGTGAAATCCAACTACTCTCACGCCAAGCTGGCGAAATTAGTCGAACAGTGGCTAACTCAACCGCTACCAACGTATTGGAACGTATTGAGTGAACGCGTTTGTCAACAGCCCGGAAAGCTGGATCGGGCGGGTGTCCGAAGGCCGGAGGCCAGCGAGCGAATGAGCAGTGTTGGCTGCTGTCGCCGAGCGTAACCAGCAAGCTTTCCGTCCGAGATGCCGCATTATGGCGCCTTCAACCGTGGAGAGAGCGTACGAGCTGACCTGAACTGTTGTCGATTTACAAGAAAGTGGTGACTCCAAATCGCGCACGATAAACATAACACGTCGGCCAAAGCACGACTCGCGCACGCTGTACACGACGATGGCTGACGGAAGTTTTGATTGCGTGGGTACAGGACGATGAAACCCGCCGTCAAGGCAGACTTTGAACAGCTTCAAGCACATTGAACTGTCAAAGCCTGGCGAAGAAACATCTTGTGGCAGGCACACCGGCACCTGTGCGCTGGAAGAGCAACGCCGGCGCATCGCGACCGGAACCGTCAACCAGGTAAATTGATCTGGAGCGAGTGCCTTGCCAGAAAACCGCTCCCACTGGCTCTTCCTGAAGCGACACAATTGTGCCGTGTCTGTGTCAGCCGGACTTGGCATCCTGCCAGGCTACGGAAAAAAGGCCATGGAGTGGTGGTATGGCTGCCAACAACGTTCTGGCGGTGCCTGGCATGGACAGAACCCTCCCTAACACGCCAGAAGTCCGCCCAATCGAACAATATTGGGTCACCAGTCAAGCGGAACCTTACGAAGATCTGCAAACCGCCGTCCTGAGCGAAAAATACAGTTCAAGGCAAACCTGGTGGTTCTGCGGCGAATAAAGTGGAATGGAGACTGTACAGCAACCCGGCGCGCAGGTGTGGTTCTCAAATCATCATACCATCGTTGCCTTCAAAACCCCGCAACATGCCAAATTTGGTTCCGGTTTGCTTGATTAGCCCTCCAGAGAGAAGTGCGAATCTCAATCAATCAGAAGAACCTCCTCAGCCCTGGAACCCTGCTTACAAATTGTCACGCCGATCGGTTCAGAACTTTCGGAGTCTACAAAGGTCAGACAGGCAGACAGACAGATATTCAATTTACATAGGGCGACCTCCGGCGTAGTGGTTAATTCTCACGCTTAAATCACGAGCTCGAGTCTCACCCCGGAGAAGTTACAGAAAATACCCAAAAGGTATTTCAATGACTACGGCGGGAGATGAACCAATCCAGGTTAAAAATCTCGATAGTAAAAGAAGAAAAAGGGGAACACAAGTGCTGGGCAAACACTTTCTGACGACTTTTTCATGGGTTTATTTTCACTTCTCCGCACTGACGGAACTACCCGCGCAGCATCAATCATAGTAACCCATGAGTCAGCAGACAAAATTTGACAGCTCTATCAGTCGAATTCCGCGTCGAAAACGGACATCGTTTTGCACTTTGTGGACATTCCACTTTGTGGACGCCAGATACGCCCGTTCCGGCATCTACAACATTTTGGCTTCTTGTTCTGAGCGACAAAAAGCTCCAAGGGATGCTGAAGAGGAAGACCGAGGAAAAGTGGCTACATCAAGGTGCAAGCCATGGCCGGGTGCTCTGGTTCAACCGGTCAAACAGCGAAACAGTACCTGGGGCGAACATGAGCGATACATGTCAGCAGCCGGAAGTCGTGTCCACTGGTTTCGGTGCTGCAGGCAATGACGCAGCGGTGCAGCGGCTGGGATAAGCGGCGGTCTAACCCGATTTTCCCGGCGAATTGCGACGTGGCGGTGGTGATGGATGACGAGACCTATCTCACCCTGGATGGCAACGACTGGCAGGGCACTTCGTATTTTACTTCCCCCACTTGGTAAACAATCAGCGAGAAGGGGATGTCAAAGCCGCTCTTGTTTTGCTCCGGACTGGCCGTGAACGGGGAAATTTATAGCACAAAATGCCTGCCGGAAGTTCCGGTCGTTGCATCACTGGTAATACCGTGGGCAGGTGAAGAAGCGGTGTTCTGTCGGATCTGGCGTCGGCTCACTACTCGAAGCAATCGTTGGAGGAGACGGAGCGGCTGCATATCGATGTGGTATCCAAGTCGGCGAACCCGCCCAACGTCACCCAGCTGCGTCCCTTCGAGAAATTCTGGGTCAATCTGAAGCGTAAGATCTACTCCAACAATTTTGTCGCAAAAATCCGAGGAGTGTAACTGGCAAACAAACGAAGAAAAGAACTCAAAAACATGCCAACACGCATATTTTCGTCCGTAACGCGCGAATGTTCCGGTTACACCGTCGGAAGGCCGCTCGCAAGATCGTAGAATTTTTGTAAGTAAACTGGAATAAAATTGCCTCGCAAACGTTAGAAGCGACAAATCAAACCTTCAAACAAAAACAAACCCCGCACGCTCATGCTCGCTGACGGCTCCAATGACGGGACGATGGAGGGAGTAGTAGCCGTGAGTAGCAATAAAAAACTATTCCTCGCTTTGAATGCTGCTTGCCCACATACAAGCGCGCGCGTGAGCATCATCGTCATGAGCACTATCATCATCATCAACCGCCACTCATCGTCATCGCGGAGTAGTAGATCACAAAGTACACGCTTGGAGCTGCCTCGACGTGAAACGATCCTTCCGGGAAGGGCCTTCTGGTACTACTCGCTTCAAGTTTTGTGGCCCACGACATTCCCACCCGGCGCCGACCGCCAAGTTCTTTTGATGAGGGAGAATTCAAAAAGCATGACACAAACATTGCGTGGGTGTGTGCGTGTATGTGCCTGTTTAGCATGCCAGCAGCATGAAGAAGAGTGGACTCAGGTTTTTCCTGCAGAGCAGAGAAAGCATTATGCTAAATTTATGCGCATTCCGATAGCAAGCAGTGTTCCTACTTTTTTACGATGAATGAAATCTTCCCCGGTAAGTGCCCACATTTTGTTCTTCTCATCATCAAGCACCACATACACTAATCGGCCAGCTTGAAGGAGGCGGACTGTTCGGAACAAAATAAAATACCACCGGAACGATTGTTATTGCAGCATTGCGGCGTGCCCCAGGCTGCGGCTGGTTGCGTGCCGGAGAAGTTCGAGCGCCTTCCAGCTGTGGTGGGACCGTAGTCCCGGGAAAATGCTCGGAGAACTTTGCCAAAGGCTGGCCAACTTTAATAGAACATCGTTGCTTAGCATTGTAAGTGTCGCATACAGCTCTGGGATGTGTGTGCGGTGGTAAATGGATCGAGAAACGAATTTTCTTAATGTCCTGCTGGTTCATTTTAATTTCATAATTGGGTCAGAGGCAGCAGTTGTGGTTCCCTCCAACCTGCCAGTATGTTAGAAGTAAGTGTGTGCGGTGGGGTTGGTCTAACCGATGTGACCGCAAATGGACAAGCAGGGCTGCTGTAGTTTCAACTCCTCTCCCGGTGAATGGGCTATCATCTGCAATCAGAGCCTGGCAGCAGCAGCCATCAATGCCGACGACCGGCGACACCAACGAATCGCGATGGCCATAGATGCGATGATGATGGTACGGAACATCATGTCGGTCGTCGTCGCGCAAGGTATTATTCATAAACATGTGCCAAGAATAGTAGCGCCGGCCGCGTCTGCCGGATGATGGTGCCGTGCACCAGTTTTGACTTTAGCTTGGAACCGAAAGATGCAGGCAAAATCGGATGTCCTGCACATCGTCTCTATCTCTCCGTCTCTGGTAAAGTGGTGCCAGCGAATAAGAAAGACACGGACCATGGTGTGCAGAGCCATTTCAGTAAATTCAACTGAAAATCGATTCGCAGCGACAATCTTTGGATGGCTTTTGGCACACTTCCATTCGTATGGAATGGGCAGCTGGAGGAGGAGATGAGAGGAGTTTGAATGTGAGTGTTCGTGACAACTGTGTGGAACGATGTCGTGTGACCTGGAAACGGACAGTAACGTTACTGCGGCACCTTAAAATCTCAGAAAAGAATAATACCAAAAGTGTACATCCTAAGCAAACACGGAGAAACCAAACTATCCAAAATCAAGTGTGAATGTACTCAAAACTAAGTACTCTGATATTTACCACTATTTTGAATATTATTTCGCTCTCACTGGTGGTTTTAACTTAATCTTAAAGTTTAATTGAAAAAGTCAATTTCGCTCAGAGCAAGGCATTTGAAGGGTAGTAAATTTTCAGTGTACGTGAGAGGCGCCCTTCGAGAAACTATCCAAATCGGAATGTTGGACTGTCACTTGGTTTTGGCTGAAAATTTTTGATCGTCATTCAGAAAACAACAGTGCTATTAAGTGAAAGCGAGTTTGTTTTTTTTGCATTTGCTTTATTAGTTCTCGAGTTAGTGCAGAAATTTGGGTTCCATTTGTTCTCTCCTTAAGAACTTCCACCAGCCAAATTTGATTCCATTTCCCTGATTAGTTCTCGAGTTATGCAAGGATTTGCGTTTCATTTGTATGAGATGCCCTCCTTTCAGAAAGGGTAGGGGTCTCAAATCAAAATAGAACCATGTTTTGTCTTCAAAAACCACCACATACTAAATTAGGTTCCATTTGCTTGATTAGTTCTCGAGTCATGCAGAATATTAACATAGAAAACACATAGAAAACATAGAAACATTTTTTCTCTTCAAAAACTAAATTTTATTTCGTTTGCTTGATTAGTCCCCGAGTTTTCAGAATATTGTGTTTTATTTGAATGGAAGCCCCCCCTTTTAAGTGGGGAGGGTTCCCGTTACCATAGACACCTTTCTTGCCTTCATGAATTCAGACATGCTAAATTTGGTTTCTTTTGCTTGATTAGTTCTCGAGTTAAGTGTAGAAACTAGTGTTTCATTTGTATGGGAGTGCCCTTTCTAGAGATGGGAGGGTCTTTAAACATCATAAGAGCTTTTCCCGGCCCCAAAAATCTTTGCATTCAAAATTCATCCCGATCGGTTCTGTAGTTTTCGAGCCCATTAGACAGACAGACAG
>JASCZW010015889.1:0-19715 GCA_034211315.2 Aedes japonicus
GAGATCTTAAGAAACTTCCGATAATATTTATAAGAAGAAGGATATGCCGAAAGATTGCAAGCTTTTGTGTAGAGGAGATCTTCACCACGAAGATCTTGAACAAGTTCACTGAATACTATGAAAGTTGACAGGAAGATTTGGAGAGACACCTAGGGGACTTATAACGAGTGTCACCTCAGGGTGAACACAAAATGAAGTAAATACAACATTCCCCTTCGAGCCTTCGTGCAGTAAAGTTGGAAAATATCACCAGGTGTATCAGTGCGCGAGACGCGCTTTGCCAGTAGTTTCTTTTTGTGCTTCCGCCATTTTGTTTTTTCATCATCATAAGTCGTATTTTAAAATTGTGAAAAGGATCATTATTCATTATTATTTTTAACACTCTGTTGTGCATTTTATCTCTCAACCAATAAGGTAATATCTTAACGTCTTAACGCGGTCTCGAAAGAGATCCGCAGTGCGAAATGGATGAAGATGAAGATGAGGTTTACAACCTCATGGAGGTAGGATCTGGTGCTGGTTATGAATCGGCAAGTGATGCTTCGATGTCAGGCCGCAGGAAAATGGAAATATCTTCGGATGACGATAAAAAGAAATCAAGAAGAAGTTGAAAAGTGACCCCAAGAATAAAAACAGGAATGCCAAGAATAAGGACAAACACGACACGACCACAATGACGAATACAACTACGACGATTAACACTACTACGAGGAAAATTGAAAAATCTCATGAACAAGACGTGACACCCACAAACATATCAGAAAAAGTTACAAAAAAGAAAATGGACAATAGTTTTTTAGATGACGGATGGATCAAGAACAAGACTTACAAAACTTTCATTATGGAACCAACTGACAACAAACTCAAACTTCATATAATGGAAATAGCTAAACTACTTAAAAACATCAAAATCACACCATACAAAGAATTGAAACCCGCCGGTAATTTCCGTTACAAAATAACTTTTGACAACCCCAGACAAGCAGAAAACCTCATTAACTCAAAAATATTAACAGAAACATACAAATACAAAATTTACGTTCCTAAAATGTACCAAGAAACTATCGGTGTCATCAGAGACATTCCGCCATCAATAAATGAAGACGAAATACTTGAAAACCTAGAATCTGACAGAATTAAAATTACAAAAGTAGAGAGAATCCAAAAGCTAGTTGACAAGAAACTTGTACCTACATACTCAGTTAAGATTTTTGCAGAAGGAGAAAAACTACCACAAAAAGTTAAGGTATTTGAACAACCAAAACCTGTTGACGTATACTTGTTTCCTCTTAGCTTCTGCTGGAAATGCCTAAGATACGGCCATAGACAAAAAGTTTGTAAATCAGACCAGATTCGTTGTTACAACTGCTCACTAAATGGACATGAAGGAAAAGACTGTAAATCTCTCAATACGTTATGTTTCCACTGCAAGCAACCACACAAAGCATTTGACCCAACCTGTAATGAAAGAAATCGACAAGATAATATTCGTAAAGCAATAGCCTATAATAAACTATCGTATGACGAAGCCTCCTCACTATATCCAAAACAATCAAACATACAACAAAGACTGCAATCACTAACTGAATTCCCTCTTATCTCAGAACGAAAAGACGATAATATTAACGAAACTCCTAACAACAAACAACAAGTTTCACAACATAATCCATCCACTAGAAACCTTAAAGAAAACCCCAAATCAAACTACATTACCAAAGATGAATTGGAACAAATAGTAAACAAACTAAAAATTGAAATAATAAAACAGTTAAATTTGACAAAACTGATTAATAAAATTAAAGAAATTCAAGAATCAATTTCACAAAACATTACCAGTAATAACTCTAAACCAGATTTAGACAATAGATTTTTAATTAACATCAACGAACAATTAGGTGATCTAATCAATCCAGATATACTTCAACCAATAAAATCTAACAACAAAAACAATAAATAATGAATAAAGTTTGTAATCTAAATATTTTGCAAAACAACATTAATAGTATTAGACCAATAGCTAACCGATCACTTCTTACCAATCTATTGCAAAAACATAAAATAGACATAGCAATATTGTCAGAAACTTGGCTAAAGACTAACGAAGACTACAAATTTAATGGCTATAAATTTCCCAAAAAATCTAGAGACACGGGCTATGGTGGCGTTGCTTTTCTAGTTAAAAATGAAATTGCATACCAAGAAATACAACTTCCAGATATACAACCAGTTGAAGCGATAGCAATTAAAACTACAAATACAGTTCACCCCATTTTGTTTATTTCAATCTACATACCTCCAAGTCCTATAAGCAATAACCATATTAAAACACCGTTAACAACATTTTTCAACTTTTTAGACAAATTTGATTGCAAAATAGTCTTAGCAGGAGACTTTAATGCTCACCATGCAGTGTGGAACTTGACCAACAAAACATGCCCAAGAGGTGAACTAATTCTGGATTTTGTTGAGAACAGAAGTATGGTCCTATTAAATGACGGCTTACCTACAATGATAAGACACCCTAATAACACATCTTCGACAATAGATTTAACAATAGTTTCATCTTGCCTGGCAACATACACTGAGTGGTCAGTATTAAACGAAGAAATTTGTGGAGATCATAAAGTAATAATATTCAAAATAATCAACCAAGCACAAAAATTCAGTTACATCACAAAACTTATTAATAAGAAAAAATCCATAACAAACCTTAACGCACTAGAACCAGGAAGCATAACATCCCCTGACATACTTAGTAATATATTTACACATGAAATTGAAAAAACTGAATATAAGCCCACGAAAAAGTTCACCCCTAAAGCATGGTGGGATGCTAATATACAAACATTATTTGATTCAAAAACAGAAAAATTAATCAAATACTATCAAAATTTGACATTCGAAAATTTTATTGCATTCAAAAAAGCAAGAGCTAAATTGAAAACTGAAATTAAAAAAGCTAAGAGAAAAAGCTTCCACGACCTAACAGACAACCTCACACCGGACTTGAATATTAAGCAATTATGGACAACCATTAAGCTTATTAGTGGTGGTTTCCCATCTAAAAACAATTTAAAACTACTTAATGAGAAGCAACTTGCAAATAATTTTATGAATTTAAACTTTCCAAATATAAATAAAGAATTATCATTTGAAATAAGCTACTCGCCAATGACTCTAAAAATCTCTGTTACGGAAGTATTGAAAATTATTGAATCGAAAAAACTGACGTCTGCACCTGGACATGATCATATTTCTTATTTTATTCTGAAACACCTAAAACTGGATTTAATCAAAGTCATAACTAACATATGCAACGAAGTTTTGAATAAAATGAACATTCCAGATAGCTGGTTAAAAATTAAAATAATCCCCATTTTAAAACCAGGTAAAGATGAAAATTTAGCGGCCTCATATAGACCTATTTGTTTAATTCCAACCTTCTTAAAAATTATTAATATAAAAATTAAACAGGAAATGGTTGAATTCATTAAATACAAGAACATAATATCGCAATTTTCTTTTGGCTTCAAAAAACAAAACATCATCTATCAATTGCGTTAATTATTTAGTCCACATTATAAAATCAGAAAAAAACCTTAAACAATGCACTATGGTGACATTTTTAGATCTATCAAAAGCGTTTGATAATGTAGATATTTCTATTCTTTTAAAAATCTTAAGAAAAAACAATTCCCTTCCTATATAGTTGATTGGTTATATATTTACTTACGAAAGCGAAAAACTGTATTAACGTTAAATGATGGTACTGTAATAGAAACAATCACAAACAAAGGTTTACCTCAGGGATGCCCAATTTCACCAATATTATTTAATATCTACACAACAAAACTACACGAAATAACAATAGATGGTACACTCATACAATTTGCTGATGACTTTGCAGTTATAACCAAAGGAAAAGACACAACAGAAACGAGCAATAAAATGAACATTCTTTTAGACACAATCTGTACAGAATTAGACAGATTAGGCATGACAGTTAACCCAAACAAAAGCGCAACATTAGTTTTTTCAAACAATATCCCGGACAACATAAATATTAGAATAAATAATAGCCCTATAAACATTGAATATACACATAAATATTTAGGTATTTGGATAGACTTTAAATTAAACTTCAAAGCACATATAACACACACTGTTAATAAGGCAAAAAAAAGATCAACATTTTAAAGATGCTAAGTAGGAAAAAAGGCGGCTGTCATCCTAAAACGCTTCAAAAAATCAATAATGCTATAGTTCGCTCTCAATTAGATTACGGTCTATCAATTTATTCAAAAGCTTGTAAAACAGATCTAACCAGAATTGAAAAAGTACAAAATCTTTCCATTAGAACTTCAGGCCGATATCTACAGTCCACACCAAACCAAATCCTTTACGCAGAATTAGGTGAATTTCCACTATACTACAGAGCTCAATATTTAGCCTACAAAGAATTGTTAAAAACATTACTCTTCAAAAATAGTCCTATTATAAATCACTTAAATGAGTTGCTAAACTCAGATGAAATTCCTAAACACCACACTTATTTAGAATACATAGCATCAATAAACAACTTTCACCTTCTACAATGTCAGTTTAAAATTCATCAGTTTAACACTAAAACTTTAAATTTTAATTTAATAGAGATAATACCAACAATACCTCATTTAAGCAAAAAAATACTCCACTTGCATTACAGAATTCAATAGTACAAAAGTTAATCAGAGAAGAATATTTCACTTATTTCAAATTGTTTACCGATGGATCTAAAACATCTCAAGGCGTTGGATATGGCATATACGACCATGAAAATAAGATATCTTTTTGTAACAAATTAAATTCAAATTTCTCTATTATGAATGCAGAGCTTGTAGGCATAACTGAAGCACTTGAATATGCCATTACTTTAAATCAATTTAAAGTTGTTATTTTTACAGACTCCCAAAGTAGCTGCATGACACTAATAAACAATAGCGACGAAAACTACCTAATAAACAAATTATATACACTAGTTAATTGCAATAGTTTCCAAAAATTGTTATCCAATGGATACCAAGCCACACCAATATTTTAGGTAACGATAGAGCCGACGAAGCAGCTAAGCGAGGTATAACTAAATCAAATGTAGAATATCATCCTTTAACTATAGGTGACTCACTACTTAGCTTTAAAAAAGAACTACTAAGAGAATGGAACGATGAATATACCAGACTATCACAGGAAAAAGGAAAAGACCACTACAAAATCATGCATACAATAGAATTAAAACCATGGTTCCATAAAATGGATCTGACTACTTCACAGACTATAACAATGGCAAGACTAAGAACATTTCACACAGCAACTAAAGAAAGATTATACAAATGGAACTTAGTACGGTCAGAAAATTGTGAAAACTGCAATACTCCTGAAAATCCAATCCACATCCTTTACGTTTGTCCAAGGTACAATTTGATTCGCCGAAAATATCCAGTACTTAGCAATACATCCAACTTCATTGATGTCCTAAAAGAAAAAAATAACGATGAATATGTTCAAATCGCCGAATTTGTGAGAGAGATAGGAGCCAATATTTGAATTTTTAACTGATTTCTATAAATTTATACTATAAACATCCAACCCAGAAATACAACTATGAGTGAACAATCAAAATATCTAAATACAACGTCGACATACGTCATTTGACATGCATACCCATCACTTGATATACCTGGCTAATATGGACCAACAGGTCTGTGCCACAAAAGGGAGAAAAAAAAAAAAAAAAAAAGTAAATACAAGTTTACTACAGGAGTCATTTAAGTGATAAAATGTCACCGCGACGAAAAAGTTCATCCGAAGTGACAATTTTGGATTATTATGAAGGTCATAGAATTTTGTAAGATGACGTCACTAGTGAACGTGTGGTTCATCCTGATGAATGGAATTCAATTTTGACAGGTATTCGTGGTTTGTTTGTTTTCAAATTCAAACAGTTAAAATAAACAAACCACGGACTCCTGTCAAAATAAATTCATCCGATTCATTTTGCGAGGTTATGTTAGGTTGGTGTAAAACTCAATGGTCACCAATGTTTTATTGACATCTGGGAGGCACTTCTCACTGTAAATCTCGACAAAAGGAAGCGGGGACGTGAAATCCTCTTTTCACTGATTGTGACCCACAGCAACATCTTCGTTGGCACTTCGTGTGAGCAATGTACTTCACATCGCTGCTTATTTCTTTTGTCGTGTAGGTGAAGACTTAGTAGCCTTTGTCATGTCAGTCGTTGCTGTTCAACCTGAGTTACTGTTGGGGGAGTCGATGAGCATCAATGGGGTCTATACAGGTAGCAAAGAGCATGGTGTTTGTCGGTATTAGTAACGAAAAACTAGCGAATGATAACAAAGCAAGTTAAGTTTTTTTCCGCATCCTTTTAGTGCACAAAGAGGCATTTTTCAGCCGAAACATTTTAAAAACTATACCAATTACCGATAATATACATTCCATCTTGTGATTTGCCGCTTATGTAAATTGTTGTTTTTGGAGATCTACGTCACGCATGTTTACAAAAAAACAAGCTGTTCGTGAGATGAACACAATGACAGTATTTTGCATTACACTAAACAATTTAACCACTTCTTCTCCACCTGTATAGACCTCATTGCATGAGCATACCCTATGTATAGCCACCTTGGCTGAAGAGCAAAAGAATAATTAACCAAACTGACAACACTGTATTCGGTGTATATTTTAGTCAGGGATGCCATATTCACAGACATGTCTGTAAATTTGCAGACTTTTCATTTTTATTGCAGACTTTTTTAACGATGCAGATATTTAGCAAACTTATTATTTATGTTGCAAACTCTTACAGACATTTAAAATATTTTTTAAATTTCCAATAATGGTATTCTTTGACGTTTGGATTTAAAACGTACGAGGATCTGAACAGTATAGTATATACGGTAAGAAGCTTTGTTGTAATATTTTGAAATATCGTAGGTATATGAAAGTAGAAATCCTTGAAGAAACGAAAGCGGTGGGCCACTTGGAGGCACAATGGGCCTGGAGATAAGTAACTTATGGGCCCTTTCCGAGGGTAACATGGAGTCCCTTCTTATGTAGTGTTCAAACCCATGCGAAAAATTACTGTCAAAGCGTTGGTAATATTGGTCTTTTGCTATGCTAACGAAAATCAAGGTTCATAACAATTCAATTCATATTTGAGAAATTTAGAGACTTCCTCGAAAAAAAAACTTCTCCTATGGTCAGGCAGAAACTTCTCAGAAGTATTGGGAGCAACCAGTTCATGCTAGAAGAACCTTCAAAAAGTCATTACCGAAGTTCATGATCATACTTACCAGAATTTCAAGACAGAACTTCCTCAAGAATCAGGAGAGGACTTATCAGAGCTTCAGAAAGAAGTGTAGGGAAGAGGACTTCTCTGAAGTTTGGATTTTTTCAGACGTTTTGGAGTTCTTCCCAGAAATTTAAAGCTGAACTACCCAGAAGTTCAGAAAACAAACATTCCCAAATTTCAAGGAAGGACACTACCTATAATTTATCAAGAACTCAGGAAAAATATCCTCAGGACGATGCGTCATAGAAGCTGAGGAAAGAGCTTCTCTCAAGTTTAGGAAATAAATTCCCAGAAGTTCCGGAAGAAACTTCACGAATGGTTAGTTGGAACTTATAAGAAGTGCTTGGCAGCTTTTTCAAAGCTCAGACGAGAACATTCTGCATTTCAGAATAAGGATTTCTCAAAATTCTTAAGAGAGAAAAAAATGAAACTTCTCAGGAGCATTGGGTGTACTTCCGTCTAATTTGAGCACGAATTTTCCAATAGTTCCGGAACAAATTTCTCCAAAGTTTTGGAGAAAACTTCCCAAAAGAGGACTTCTCAGAAGTCTAGAAAGAAACTTCTAGAACAAATTTAAGGGAATTTTCCTAAAAATTTTGGAATAAAATTTTCCTTGCAGTTCCGGGTGGGACCAATCAGAAGTTTGGAAAGAATAAGCCCAGGAAAAAACTTCTCCAAATTCCAGGAAGAAACCTACCAAAGAGGGCACTACCTGTTGATAGTAATTTGGAAATCTATTGTGAACCCCTGTAGCTTTGGGCACCACTGCTCTACCAAATATATAGATGTTCACAGTACATTTCCAGGGTCGTATGTATGAGTGATCTTAGGAAAAGCTTCAATCAGTTAGGTGGACTTTCAACCCACTTACCATCTGTTCTATTCGCGAAGGTATTATCAATTTTCATGGAAAAAATATAACAAACAATAATAATTAGACGACACAGCTTGATTTGTGTGGACCATGCATTATAACAGAAATAATTTATTATTTAAGGACAGTATGGCAAACATTATCTTTGGTACTTGCGCAGTTTTTCAAATTTTTCACTGTGGATGTTTTTCTTTTCAATCGTTGCGGCCGATGCGAAGCTCGTTGGTCGACATTGGTGACACCGGGCGGGCTTAAATCCGGAGGGGTGATTAGCGGGAACAATCATGCCAGGTCGCAATCGGCGAGGGGTACGGAGCGAGATGTTGCGGTAATTTTATTTGGTGACTTTTCCAATGCGTACGGGTTGTCCGACGATTATGCGGTAACTCGGTTAGTGTAACGGACGATCTGGTGTTTCACTGTTTAAGCCGGGGAGCGGTATTCGAAGCAATTTCCATTAAACGTCTTCAGAGATGGAGTGGAAATTGTTCGGTTCGAGTAATACACGTGGCCCTATTGTTCGTGTCTTAAGCTAATATTACACTGTTTGACAATACGCCAAATATTTGTCTCGTTAAGTTTTGCCAAATAATGCTGTTTGCAAAGTTGTTTGTCCACGCTATCACACTTTGATTAGTTTTGGCAAATGTTTGACTCAAAATTGTTTGGCCAAATATGTCAATCGATTGTTTGACCAACTTTCGTTGAAAATATTTGATTACGTATTATTTATACTGTTTGCAAATGATTGCACATACACGGAAAAAATATATATTTCAATCAATGATATTTCATCTAAAATCAACTATATTTTTTGATTGCGAATAAATGCTTGAATCAACTTCAGCATATAGTTGATTTAAATATACTTAAATATGCTTGGGATCAGTTAAATTTTTACGTGAATAAGATTTGTGGTTCCGGAATCTGGTTTGTTGATATTTTTATTGTTTCAATAATAGCACCAAAACTAGCAATTTGGAATTGGTTCACTGTTGTAGAACTCCTAGGTTTTATTTCCACACAATACTTGAGGGTGTGCTTGTGTGATTTACGTTGGTAGGTGCGAATCATTAAGCTTGGAACCGAGCTTGGTACCGGTATGCTCGTACTTCCTGAGCCAAAAAATACATTCATTTTCTTCATGACTATCCGCCCGCTGAGAGTACGGTTAAGCCCAACAAACTTACACATTCGAATATTCATCTTCTCGTTTAAATGATGTTAGTTTATAGGGGAACGTCCATTAATTATTATAAGTGAATTTTTATAACACACCCCTTGTCACGTGTTTTGAATGGACCTTCAATTTTCTTTTGTATGGATTGTTACATTTTCCCGAACCCCCCTGCCCCCTTACTGTGTGACATAATTAATGGACCTTCCCTAGGCGTTGAATCTAATTTTAAGACCTTCCTCCAATTTTTTTCCCTTTCCGGACGCCACGATGAATTTGAAATCGAACTGAAAACTACCAGGTTGTTGTTTGTATTGTTTTGTTTAGTGGTCTTCAAGCATACACACACGTTGATATACACATGTTGATGATACACATTTGATAGATGTGTGAATATTATGGCTCTTTTATCATGAAGCATGGTTGATTCAATTCCAAAATCACTTCGAGCTAAACATATTTCGTGGTTGAAACAAAAATTTGTTTAATGTAGGTATCATCTACCCAAGTAACATTTTTAATTAGATAAACGCTTCATAGGCAAAACGTATACAACTTTAAACTGAGTAATGGTTAAGTAGTGGTTGCACAAGCGCCCAGCCAATATTTTCACAAGCAAATCTGGCGAATCTACCCAGCTTCATGAAAATGAAAAAAATGTCAAGCAGAATATGTAATCGGTTTATAGCCTAGGAAGCTTTTATACAAAAATTATACAACTTATTACGTAACTGTTCTTTTGAAACGCATATTCAGCATATTTATTTGTTTGTAACTGTGGCAAACAGCTTTTTATTGGTAGTCTTAACACGTTGATATAAACGCTTAAACATAGTCACTATACAGCAATCGAAAAAATATGTATGTCAAACATTGTTTACAATACTCGTGGACGGTATTACGGCAATGGTGTTGTTTTACCCGTTGTATGTTTTACCCACTATATGAATTTTGTATTATTATGTTTATATACATAAATTTATATATAACTTCCCCGGGTACTTACCAGATTCGAACTCTGCACCTTCACCATAAGAACGGTGACTGTATCCTCAGATCCATATCACCTGTGAGGGATTCCAGTACTCGTATTTAAAGTGTTCAAACCATATTTTAGTTCTAATAATGCTGAACAACAATAATTGCTGAAGCTCTTTACGAACAGGCTCATACTGTTTTGAAAATCAGTGTTACCGAGATTCTTATAATCTAAACATGATCACCATCCAATTTCCGTTGTCATCTGTGCCGCGCTCGGATTCATTTGTTATATTTTTTTTAAACCACATTAATATCAATTTCATTTATAACTGTTGTTTTAGATTGCTATATTTATCATTGCTATATTAGTGAATTCCCGGTGATTAAAAAAAATCCACTAAGACCGGGAATTGAACACCTGATCTTCTGCTCAATGGAATTTATATTGTTTATTTGAAAGCAATTTTCGACAGCACTGTCAATTGCGCGAATCTCCGAATATGAACTCCTCAAATAAGCTTCATACTTTCTCAGATTTCGTTTTCAATAGTAAGTACCGCATTTCTTAATTTTTTTTAAACATCCTTCGAAATATTTTGAAATCTAAATGCTCTGCTCGATAAAATGGACGGTATTCCTTTTATTTAGTTTGACAGCTAAGACTCAACTCAAGAGCTCAAGCTCAAGAACTCCATATAAATAACTGCATATATGTTCCATACTCTGTGCCGCAACTACACTCAGGAAATTATCCCTACGATCAGAACTATTAACCACATAGCCATAAGAGATCGTATTAAAAGATTATTGTTGCATTGGTCGATAAAAGCATGCCTCTTCTACGCTTTCAATTGACATCACTTATCAAGCGTGTATAGTCTCGTGGGATTGTGGCTCGGCTCTGGATGCCGAGGTTCATGGTTCGCATCCTGATTGCAAATTTTTTTTTTTCATGTGTGAAAAATATTCATACGATCGTCATATGATTTCTTTCCATAAGGGAATCGTATAAAATTTGCAATAATGTCTTCTGGCAAATTTCCATACTATATTCGAATGAAATCTTTTCGATATTTTCGCTCAATGTACTTATACAACATTTTATACAGCTATAATCACTAAGCTGTATAGCGGCTAAGGTTTTTCTAATAAAAAGGCTTTTGAGAAGCTATTATAAAGCCAACAAATAAAACTGTGTAAGAGAACACAGAGTGATAATTCAAAAGCTTAACCGACTAATTTCTTAGCTACATAAACAAGCTGTGTAAATGCAGACAAACATTGTTCGCATAAGAGCTTTCTTTTCAAAGTATGCAACCTAAAGCTAAATGTTGTGTTAAAGCTGTGTTACATTAAGCATAAGTACTGCATCGATTTTTTAATTCTGCTTATAGCTTATTCAGCTTCACTTGCTTTTATACAATTATAAAACAGCTTATAAGTTCTTAACTTCGGCTTAGGCAACTGAAAATGTTAGTTGGCTATCGAGTTGTTATTTCAATCCCCCGTCATTTCTTTCCATGTATAAATATGGTTGTTTGTTTATCGCGCTGCTTTGGGCAAACAGTATTGTAATTAAGTTGGGAAGTTTTTGTAAAACTTAAAACATTTTAGAATTCCAACTAAGTCCCGAGGTTTTCAAAAAAGTCCCGAGAATTTTATTGAATTACAGTGAGGTTAAAAGAACTTTTGAGAACTGGGAAAAACCAATTCCAGAGAACTTCAGTTAAAGCTCGAGAACTTTAGTAAAGTTCTAAAGCAGCAAGGAAGTCCCATAAATTTCAGATAATACTCTTTAATTTCTGAGAATCCAGGAAATTCAGAGAAGTCCCCGAAACTACGGATAAATCGTCAAAACTTCGGTGATCGATTCACTGAACATCAGAGAAGTTAAAATATCAGAGATACGGGACTTGATTGGATGATACATACAAGGCCTAGAAAATAATTCCTGATCGTTGTGAAGCTTTAAGAAAATATTGAATGAACTTTTCCAAGATCTTTCATGTCCTTTAGCTCTATGAAATAAGTGCTGAGCAATTTGAACAATAAAACAATATCTGACAGGTATGATTTGAATTGATGGTTCATCATCACCTTGGCTTTATGACGTCCCTGCTGGGACTAACGCCTGCATTTAAGTTGAAGAACTTAGTGCTCTAGATGCACTTTCTCAGTTATTAATTGGGAGTTTTCAATGCCATGTAAATTTTTTGCATTAGTATGATTGTGTGGCAAGTATAAGCCACATCCAACATGGGTTTGCTTTGCAGCTGAGCCTTTGTCGACTGAGCTAAGGATGGACTTTGATTGTTATTATACTGTATTAAATCGCTGTTCATCTTGAAGTCTTAAAACATGCATAGGACTTTCTTCAAATCTTTTACAACCTAAAGGACTTGGAAATAGTTTCTGACCAAACTGGTTTCTAAAAAACGAAACGTGATTTAAACTTTTGAGCTGTTGAAGACCTTCAAAAATATTTAGAGAATTTTCTTGAGGTCTCTGAAATAAATTCTGAGCAATCTGTTAATATTTCCACAAATCAACATTAGTTTTTGCTACTTGATCGAACTGCATCTGCTTAAACTTTGCAAGGTTTATTATATTTCTGCTAAGGGTAAATATCGTAACAAACACGGAAACGGTCGTCAACAATAAGCGAAATGGGCCTGGAATGGTTTGTGGTTATGTTTCATCGGAATTTTTCTATGTATTAATTGGCTTATTTTTCTTTGTGCATGAATTTGCTCATGTTTGCCACTCATGAAATTCCAGAATGTCAAATAAATTATTTGTTAGACTTGAGCAAATATATTTGACAAAGGGTATCACACTATTTGCCAAATTATCAAATAATTGGAATGACAAACACAAACAGAACATTTGCCATAGCATTATTTGGTCAAATATATTTGGCGATCACACGTTGGTCAAATATATTTGACCAAATTTGCCAAATATTTGGCGTTTCGTCAAACAGTGTGATCTCAGCTTTAGCAATGGCGACACACACTCAGCCAGCACAACGGTTTTGGAGTTTAGTTGCACTCGCGACGTACACAGTACGGATTTGTAAATTCAGGACCACGGTGATGACAAATTTCTACACTCGACCGACTCAACGATCTACAGTTTTTCTGCACTTTTAAACATGCGGCCACAAGTAACGACGTGACGCGCACTGGTGTTACGAACACTCCTCCCGGTCGGTTTTCCAAATAGAATACAAGAGGCCGCGGTTGCGTCCCGCCAAGCCTTATATATCCTCCCAAAACAATAAATCCCATCTCACATCCGTTCCAACGGTCCTTGCTACCACCCCGGTGTGATGATGTTGATGAACGATGACTGATGACACTTCTTCGATTGGATAACGAGGGGTGACAATGGTTGGATTGCTGGTTTTCAAATTTAAATTTGTTGCATGCAAGTTTATAGCTTTTTCTCTTCTGTTTATTATGTTCTTCTCTACTATTTTGTTTTAATTTTAATTGAGTAGGTTTGAACTAAAGAGACTAAATAATGTACCAACATAACAAGTGAAAACAAATATTAAAAAAACTAACATTACCAATAACAATAAAGAATAGATAATATAAGTGACTAATAAATATGCAACTAATGTTTACTCAAACGTTTGTATATAACGGAGCACTAACATTAATTATATATTTAAACATTTACTAACAATCATTATAAAAAAAAACATTTAAACAAAATCAAGCTGATAACGCTGAATGTGATGGTTTTATTGTAACCCAAAAACGGTTGGTTTGACCCTACAGTGTAAATGTGAAGGAAATAAATCATTAGAGAACTCCTCAGAAGTTCACAAGAGGACTTCAACTTTAGGAACAAAATAAGGAGTGGCTGCTCAAAAGTCCATGAGCAGCAGAAAATCAGAAGAGAGTTTCCCTGAAATTTAAGAGATAATCACTGACTTAACGAAGAAGCAATCTATACAAAAATCATTCATATGACCATAATGATATTGATGAACATGAGTGATGTTTACTCCATATTAAAATATGGTACACACCATCAATGGTTATTGTTGAATAAAAAAAAATGATTTTAAATTACAAAACTGGAAAGAGCGTTACAGGGGAATAAAAACTATAGAAAATTGTGTCATCTATGCGAATGCTTCAAGCTTCAGTGTCACTTTAAAAATATGAAACAATAGTGTAAGTTTGCATACAATCCAATAAAAAGATGCAGACATGTTTACATAATCACACAAATAGCGATAATGACATAACTCGCTCTCTTATTAAGTCATTTCGTTGAAACAAGTCTAAATTTCTAAAAAAATTACAGACTTTTATAGACATTCCCAGACATTTCAAATTTTTATCACAGACATTTGAAAAAAAATATCTGGCATCCCTGATTTTAGTTCCCAAATAAAACCTATCTAGCTAAGACGTGTTTCTCGTGTGATGTCCGAAAACGTTCCCGCAGTTCAGGTGTCTGTACTTGGTGCTCTCGTTCGTCTTTCCGGTGGTTCCGCTTTGTCTCTGCTCCTATGCTCCATCAGTAACGTCTCGTCGTCCATAACTACCACCACGTTCCGTTTCACCAACAATCAATATGCAACTAGCGATTTGAAATTGGTTCATTGTTGTAGAACCCCTTGGTCCGAATTACACCTTGAAGCCAGCACCTTGTTATACATATTTGCGCCTTTGTTTTGATTTGCTGTGTTATTTTGACAGAATATTTGAGAGTGTGCTCATGTGAGTTCATTATTAGGGGCGCATTATAAAGCTTGGGACCGAGCTTAGGACCGATGTTCTAGTACTGACTGAGCCAAGAAAAAAATCCTTTTTGTATGGGACCTACTGGTCTTAGAGTTAGTCTATGGTTTCACCGAGAAGATCTCTTTGACCTGAATTTCCTGTCGTTGTTTCTGGGTTTACACTTTGATCTGAATTTCCACGCATGTGGATATCACTAACAAAACGCGACGCGAGAGAATTCGAAGAAGAAAAAGAACGTTTCTACCAGGCAGCTGAGATGAATGGCTACGAGAAAGAGTTCACGGAAAAAAATCTACAAAAACACAAACGAAAGCTACACATAAAAAACATCACCACACTTAAGCCAGACAGAGAAAATGTACGAAGGATCAGTCTACCAATTTACCCTAAAGTCACGAACCCAATAAAAAACACACTCAAACAACAAGGATTACACATAGTTTACAAAAGCGAAAACACTCTACGCGACATTCTATGCAACTTGAAGGACAAGGTTCCGCCGGACGAAAACTCGGGCCAAATTCTCTGTCAGGACTGCTCATCCGTATACATCGGACAAACCCGCCGCAAAGTGAAGGTTCGGATGAAAGAACACAAAAACGCTGTTGATAAACGGAAACTCAATGAATCAGCCAAAGTGGTACATGCGACAGGTTTTGACCATAATATTGACTGGTAAAATGCAAAACTGATAAAAACAGTAAGGAAACCGTCTCACCTAAACGCATGGGAATCGATTTTTATCGCCAATTCATCCAAACCGCTCATGAATGAAGACGGTCATCCCATCACATCATGCCTGTTTAACTTGACAAAGCTGAGAATTCAGTAACTGTCTCTTCTCTTCTGACAACTACGTAAAAGCGTACGAAGATTTGCGTAATCAGTCGGACATAGTCCCGTAGATGGGCAGCATGGTGCCCGAAACCGGTCGACCAAAAGGTAAAGGAGATTGGGCAAAAATGTATGGAGAGTGGGCCTGGAATGTACATCAATGAATGATATCTCATTTGAAAGGTCTCATTGAGACAAAAAAAAGTTTGTATGGGGCCAAAATAATCTGGCGTGGGGGAAAAAAGTTATTCCATGTATAAGATACGGATATAAGGTGTTTTTTGTTGTTTCCAACCGTTACATACTTAACGAAACGACATTCAAAAACGGGCTGCGCGCGCGCGCGCGCGTGTTTGTGTGTGTGTGTGTGTGTGACTGTGTGACTGTGTGAGTGTGTGTGTTTGTGTGAGTGTGTGAGTGTATGTGTGTGTTGATACAGCCCAGAATGCAATTGCGGTTGACTTTCCTTTCTGGATTCCTTACTTACGTCCATCCAGTTTAATGAACGTCTATTACATATTCTTCAAACAACTATGTAAAATCGCCTTAGAAGTAGAAAGCAAATGAAACTCTGCTTTCTTAAGTTTTTTTTTTGTTAATATCAATATACATAGGAGCCTTCAAATCTTAGGCTGGTTCGCTACGGGATTGATGATGTTGATATTGAATGAATAACATGCATCAGATCTCGTCGTTGCGTTGGTCAATAAATTGAATTTTTTATTCCAAACATTTTTTAAGAATCTCTAGTTGCCACCATGTACATTTTCAGCATGAGTATTTCGGTTGGCTCTCATCCAGCAAGCATGACATAGATATTCCTCGTTGTTAAAAACAATCTATGAATAAAAGGTTCCACAATGCAACATATGGGGTTATTCTCCTATAGTCGAAGTGTCTTTTGTCACTTGGTGAAGTGAGAAAAGTCACGTCGTGGTCAAATGACTCTCTGTTCAAATCAAATGGAGAGTCACTTCCATTAGTGCGAGCCATTTTCAATATAAAAACGAATCTTCTGCTGATGAAATCGGTAACACGAGGGTGTAATTCGGAGAAATCTTTAGTTATCATATGCCTTCTCTTTCGGAGTACGGAACAGTTAGATAATAGGCAGAACATGTTTTCTGTATTGCAAGAGCAACGAATAGACTGATATAAAAAAATATTTCGTAGATACTTTAGATAGACTATTTTTACTTACATGAAAAACTGACAAACTATGGCACAAAATATAGGTATAATGATGAGACTAACGAATTCCGGCAAACAAAATGAAGTTAACAATCAATCCTATGGAGCTTTGTTTAGACAGAATACATAACGCGAATTACTACGTATAAGGAGTATCTGAATTGTTATGGAATCAGTTTACGCAGATAATGATAATCTACAAATAAGAGAGTAGAAAGGAACTGCAAAGTACGTGTAAATCATAAGACACACGCACTCTGTGTGATTTTTTTTTCTGATTTATTCAATAAAATACACAGAGGGTTATATATTAGTTATGTTATACATACACATTATTCCTGTACTACTGAGGATAGAGGTGCAAACAGGTTGGTGTCTAGCTTCAGTACGAAACAGTTGGTTGAACGTATGATAACATAATAACAGAAGTAAACCAGTCGCACAAACACACACACATACACACACACACACATACATACATACACACACGTACACACATACATACATACACACATACATGCGCAACCCATTTCCGAATGTCGATTCGTTAAGTACGTTACGAGTAAATACAACAAAAAACACCTTAAATTCGTATATAATATACGCAATAACTTTTTTCCCCCACGGTAAATAATTTTGGCCCCATACTATTTTTTTCTTGTCTCAATGAGACCTTTCAAATGAGATATCAATCATTGCTGTACATTCCAGGCCCACTTTTGCCCAATCTCCTTTATTTTAAATTGTAAGAACGATAAGTGTTGTGTCTTGTCTCGCGTCGCGTTTTGTTAGTGTCGTGTAGTTCTTACGTCAGCATAAAAATCATAACAATAAATGTGGATATCAATTTTGGCCAAACACTTCTTGACCGTTAAGCCAGTCCCACCGACCACCAAGCTTCCGCTCGATGGACTCTTCCTTCTCCAGAAGAGCCAGAACCTTGTAGATGTTTTCTCGATCGTATCCGGCCGACACGAAGTGCGACGATGGTCGACTTTTATAGGGCCGGATGAAGCAGGCAGTACTAACAAACCAAAGATCGTAGTTGTTTCACTGTTCTCGCCATATCTGCCATAAACAAACTGGTGGAGCTGTATATCGGCAACTAGTATAAATCGACTTCTGATCGTTGGACCGACCACCAGGTGACAGGGTAGTTGCATAAAAATCGGAGCATTTAGTCGCTTTTTTTAATGCAAGCATTAACGCTTTTGTTTTATCTTGATAGTCCAGGTAGCCATGGGGTTCTTGATGAAATGGTGTATTAGGTAGTTGATTCGCTTCGATTCAGCATCCTTGGCAAATCGGTTATTTTCATCAATAATCACTGGTTCCGATGGTGCCTTCCAGTTGAGATCTTCAAGAAATCCGGCCAACCAAACTCCTTGGGACACAGCGGCATTTAGCGCTACATATTTGATTGGGGACATTGAAACTGTTGACTGCTTGCGACATTCCCAACAGACTGTTGATACGTATACCTTGAACAGGAATGCCCAGTTGGAGTCTACGAATCCTACGAGTGGTCTGGTGTCTTCATTTCTCTTGAAGTGGAGCCCCATGGTAGCTGTTGTTTGTTGGTCTTCAATCGGTCATCTCGAACTCATCAGACGGCGCCTCAATTTCGGGATTATTCATGGAAATGGATGAACTGACGAACAAGTTGAGCTTCTGGATAAGCTAAACCCGAAATTGTCAAGATGCATTCCCTTGCCTCTGCGACAAGCTGTGAATGCACCCTTTTAGAAGAAAGATTAATAATCTTTCTTTTCTTTTTTTTCTTTTTAAAATACTAATAAAATGCCTTTGCCATGTCCAGTTTCTCTTTTAAACATATTGCACAAAGTTACCTGAATTCTAAAAGACTAATCACTGTTTTCCCCGTAACTCTTTAAACAAAAGTACAAATATGTGTCCATTGTACAAACCGAGGGGCGAATCCCTCATGCATTTTCGATTCAGCCTCACGTATTAAGAAGTGAATTGTCGCACTATAGAACATTTTTCAACGCATTTACGCATTTTAGTGCTCAATTATTGCACATTTTGAGGCGCATTTGATTTATTTGTACACTTTTTAGTGTATTGATTGCGCTGATGCACTTATCAACGCATTTTTTCCACATTCCTACACATTTTCGATTCAGTTATATATCTAGTGATTTGCCCCTCGGTACAAACAGTAAAAATTTATGAAAAATAGAGTGAGATTTACCCACTTTCAAAAATCGCCTTGTTTTATGAAAATAAAATGGTTTGGTGTTTCAGCCTGTTTTATGAAAATGGGTAAAAGTTACTCAATTTTGTGTAAACCTCAATAATCGCGTACACGCTAAGATCAATTTACCTCAAATAAGTAAACTTCACCCATAATCGCGGAAAAGTGCACATACTCATTTTATGGGTAAATTCGCTTTATCCATATTTGAGTACACATGGTTAATTAAAAATAAAGGTAATGTATACCAACTTATGAGTAATCATTTAAAAGTAAATTTCACGCATATATAGGTCAATTATAATTATTTTTAAATTAGACGCAAA